>NLAO01001840.1:0-51172 GCA_002370835.1 Metschnikowia continentalis | reverse complement strand
CTCTACGCTACTCTACGCTACTCTACGCTACTCTACGCTACTCTACGCTACTCTACGCTACTCTACGCTACTCTACGCTACTCTACGCTCCCTTCGGCAGACTACTTAGTGGCGGCCGATTCCTCTTGCTGAGAAACCATCAACGAATATAGTTTCGATTAGGTAATAAACGTACTTATAAGAATCTAACAAAGGTCTAACAAAGGTCTATATTTGATATGTATTTGGGATGGTTTATAGTATTATATTAGTGATGATTTCGAGCACCCTTGTAGTTTAGGTGTATACAAAATGAGTAGACTAAGGGTACTATGATACACTACTATGACATACTATACTACTGACTATACTACAAGAATGTTCATTGTGATTGGTATGAGATGAACTATGGTTGGAGTTGATTATATTAAGTATAAATAAATATCCATTCTAAACGCATTACCAAAACTCAAAACCAGACAGTCGCATATTGAATTTCAAACGCAGTATTAGCGAACTTGCTCGCTGTTAAGGAAGTAAACCAGTTGACTCTATAGATCCATGATTAAAGTCATTGCCAAATGATAGGCCCATTCAAAGACAAACTCAGTCAGACCAACTCGCTGCTGTGTCCATAGTGTACCTTTCAGAAACCATAGACCATAGACCATAGACCATAGACCATAGATTAGAAACCATAGACCATAGACCGTAGACCATAGATCATAGATCATAGACCATAGACCATAGATCATAGACCATTGATCATAGACCATTGATCAGAAACCATAGATCAGAAACCATAAACCATAGACCATAGACCATAGACCATAGACCATAGATTAGAAACCATAGACCATAGACCGTAGACCATAGATCATAGATCATAGACCATAGACCATAGATCATAGACCATAGATCATAGACCATTGATCATAGACCATAGACTATTGATCAGAAATCATAGATCGGATTTCATAGAAATGATAAACTCATGGATTCATTCAGAATCTATAACTTCCAGATTCATTCAGATTTCATACATCATAGATCAGGTTCATAAAAATCAGCGTAGGTGTCTATTAGCAAGAACTCATAATCCACACATGATCTGAAATGATGATCACTTAATTTTTATTGGTGATCATTGACATTAGAAGTGGCCAGGACAGGATAGAACAACAGCAACGAAAAAACGGCCACCCAATGAAAATGGAATACGAGTCAGAAAGTTCAATGTCACCTCATTGAAACTTTACTCTTCATTGATCACTCCACTAGTTGCAAGCACATATCAAGCGAAGGCTCGAGCTTGGCATCGTTCATGACAATAATATCATGCATGATGGCCTTGTCCAAATTGGGAAACATTTCAGCGAGCTGGGTAAAAACCTGGTCGATTTCTGTCTCTGTGGGTGCTGAAGGTGGATTCAGCGTAGACTCTTGAGGCTCCAGGGTTTCTGTATCTTCGGATGCAGGAGAAATGAAACTGGAAATGGACTTGGTCAACATCTCTGCACTGGCAAGGATAACTCCCGATGGAGATAACGTGCGACCAGCATGATTATCGCCCAGAACATCCTCCGATGCAGTTTCATCCGGGGTTTTTTGGGTCTGTGCCTTTTTCTGCCGAAGAACAGCGTCCCATGCCTCCATATGGGCTTCGTACTCTTTATCCGTCACAGTAAGGTCGTCTTTCTGAATGTTCTGGATGAACAGAATGGCACCCTGCACCGTGGACAAGTAGTAGCTTGTTTCACCATGGATCAACCACCGTTCACCCCTGTATCGCTCAATGTAGTGAAGATTGCACAAGATATAAGGGGTCTTTGCCCGGAGCATCACGAGAATGAGTAGTGGAATGAACAGATCAGCATTTGTTTCCTGCCCATTAGCCCGAAGAAGACTGAAGATGATCTTGCACGCATTGAGAATGCAGATGATCTTGTCACGTGGAGCCCGGTACGAGTTGATTTTGTTGAGCTCTGTTTCTGCATAGAGCAAGTAGTCCACCTGGGAGTCCTTGGAGAGCTGGTCCACGTCCACGTCTAGATGCACACCTGAAAGCCAGCTAAATTTCTCCATCTGTAAAGAAAGCTCCCGGTCATCATCTAGATCTTTGGCCAAGGCCCCATTGGTATGGTTTCCTTTGGATACAGGAAAACAGCACTCGTAGAGTCTGTTCATGACCAACTTTTCCACTCCCTCCAAGGAGTTCTCCGTATCTGAGGCGTCCATCAGTGCAAAAGGCTCATGTTCATGAAATTTCTCTGCTAGAAACTCAGTGAAATTGCGTATTGCCTTTGTTTTCTGCGCTGTAGTCATGGTATCTGCTTTTCGGGTGAACGACACAAGAAACGAGCGAATGTAGCGTACAATGGGATCGGCACTTTTCTTGCGGAGATGAGCGAGAAAGATGGAGAAGTCAAACGGCCGGTGTGACATCTGGTGTTGTTGACGAGCATCGACTTTTGAGGCTAATGAGTCTTTTCGTGAAGAACGGACCCTCGTCTCTTTTAAATTGGATTTTTGGTCCGATTTTTGGGTTGATGAAGCGGATTTTTGGTCGCAATTCTGGGTTGGCTCCTGGTTTGATGGTGTGGTAATCTGAATTAGGCTAGCCTTGGTGGATTCCGGCCCGTTTATTTCTGGAACCTGGTATTCTTCCAATGGCTCAGTAGTGTCAATGGAAAGAAGGTCTGTTTTCTCGAACTTATCTGATTTTTCAGAAAAAAGTTCATTTTCAGATAATTTGTCATCGTCAGAATCCTTCCCCTCCACCTTGACCGTTTCGTTTGTTTCGAGGTCCGGCTCGTATGCCTGCATAGAAATGCTTGAATAAGAGACTTTTGATGAGCTTATTTCGGGTTCTATAATTCCCGGTTTTTTCAGTTCGGCAGAATTCTCGAGTTCCTCAGATTCTCCAGATTCTCCAGGTTTTCCGGATTCTATCAGTTCTTTAGGTTCATTAGGTTCCTTTGAAGTTCCTGACTCTATAGTTTCAGATTCAGGACTCTTAGATTCCTCAGGTTGTGTAGGTGTCTTGGGTTCTGTAGACTCAGTACTCTTAGATTCCCTTATTTCCTTGGACATTTCAGAGTCATTGAACTGATCAGACTCTTTGGACTCTGGCTCTTTGGGCTCTGGCTCTTTGGAATGCAGGTCTTTGGACTGTGCAGATTCTTGTGCCGATTTCGATTGGGTGGTGTTTGATTGGGTGGACTTTGATTGGGTGGATTCAGGGTCAGTGTAGAATACCTTTTCAGATACCTTTTCAGATACCTTTTCAGATACCTTTTCAGATACCTTTTCAGATACCTTTTCAGAACGCTCCAACATCTTCTCAGAGGGTTCAGCCACGTCAGAAGTCTCAGATGCAGAATCGGAATCCTTCATCTTCTCTTCCACAGTACTATTGTTCCCGTTCTCCTTCAATTCCCTTACTCTCTCCATACTATCATACTTTTCAAGGATGTTCCGGGCCCCAGTATCAGACAGAGAAACTAGATTGGCCGGGCCAGCGGAGATATGGCCGGAAACCGAAACTCCGGGAACACTAGAGACTCCAGGAACTCCAGAGACTCCAGAAATTCCAGAGACTCCAGAAACACCAGAGACTCCAGGAACACTAGAGACTCCAGAGACAGGATTGGAGGAAATACCCGAAATACCCGTAATACCCGAGATACTACCAGGAAGGTTAGGAGCCCCTATGTTTTTAGGATCCACATTTTTCAAGTCGATTTTTTCAGTACCAACGTGGCTATTATCATTATTAGTATCAATCTCAGTACCAGCACTATTATTACTATTATTATTATTATTGTTGTTGTTGTTGTTGTTAGAAGGGGTTATTTGGGAAAGGCTGGGAGGTAGGGATGTGGAGGTGGCATTGGAAGTGGACGTGGTGGCCAGCGACTTGGAGATATTGAATTTGAACTGGCTCATAGGTCCGGCGACTATAGATAGAGATTTTGGCCGGAAGATGGGTGGGGTACTATGCAGGCCGAGGCTGGGGTGGGTCGAACTGGAGTTTACTATTGTTGACTATATTGTGTGCGGTGATATGGTAGTCCGGCCTGCAGACAGTACAGCCACAGTAGTCATACCAGAGTCAACCAGAATGCCAAAACGGTATTGATTAGGGTATGGAGTGGGGATATAGAATCAGAGGACTACAGGACTACAGAAATATAGTATTTAGTATAGAGTATAGAGTATGTAGTATGTAGTATGTAGTATAGAGTATAGAGTATGTAGTATATATAGTATAGAGTATAGAGTATAGAGTATGTAGTATATAGTATATAGTATAGAGTATAGAGTATAGAGTATATAGTATAGAGTATAGAGTATAGAGTATAGAGTATAGAGTATAGAGTATATAGTATAGAGTATAGAGTATAGAGTATAGAGTATAGAGTATAGAGTATAGAGTATAGAGTATAGAGTATAGAGTAGTATAGAGTCATAAAAAACAATAGCGAGTCAGTGGTACCGCAATGAACTAGTTAGTATAGTTAGGTAGCAGAGATTATATATAGTGTATTGGTTTTAGTCTAGTCTAGAGTATACAGTAGGGTATAATGGTAGCATAGAGAGTCTACTATCGTATAGTACAGAGTACTGTAGTAGAGTAGGATACTGTAGAGAGTAGAATACTGTAGAGAGTAAAGTACTGTAGAGAGTAGAATACAGTAGAGAGTAGAACACTGTAGAGAGTAGAACACTGTAGAGAGTAGGATACTGTAGAGAGTAGGATACTGTAGAGAGTAGGATACTGTAGAGAGTAGGATACTGTAGAGAGTAGAATACTGTAGAGAGTAGGATACTGTAGAGAGTATTAGTGTACTATAGTACAGAGTATACAGTATGTAATTGTAAGTCTAGTTTGCCTGATCTAAAGTATACAGTAGAGTATAGAGTAGTAAGTACTATCATGGAGTAAAGCAGTACTTTCCTGGAGTAGAGTAGAGCGTAGAACTTTAGTACTCATCCTGATCACTCATTCAGTTCCTTCAATATCTAAACAAGTCAGTGATCTCACCATGTTCTCATCCACGACGTACTCACAATACTACTCACTCACCAATACTTATACTCTACTCTACTCTACTATACACTGTATACTCTACTATATACTGTATACTCTACTATATACTGTATACTCTACTCTACGCTACTCTCTAATGTATAATCTACTCTACTCTACTCTACGCTATACTGTATACTCTACTCTCTACTCTCTACTATTCTAACTTTATACTCATTCCATTATATGCCACTCACTCATTACTGTTGACTACACTTACTACATATAATTTAATAAAGTATAGAGTAGTACTATCCTGGAGTAGAGTAGAGTATAGGCAGTATGGTATAGTTCAGTGTAGTGTAAAGTATATCATAGAGTAGAGGTTTTAGAACCAGACTCATCACATTGCAAAACTAGTACTAGGACCAAACTAAGACCATAGTACTAGGACTGAACCAGCTAGAACTACTACGAACTAGAACTACTACGAACTAGAACTACTACATGACTATAGAATTGGAACCATAGAGCTAGATCCAAGACGGGACTAAACTGGACTAATAACACCATAGACTGAATATTCTAGAAGTAGAGCTTGAGTGGAGTGGAGTGGAGTGGACTAAGACTAGAACTAGGACTAGGACTAGGACTAGGACAAGAACTAGTACAACTATTAATCTAGTACTGGAACCAAGCTACATATACTGGAACTAGGATTAGAAGACTAAAACTATGATCAGAGCTAATAGTGGGACTAAGCCTGGACTAAGACAGAACTAAGACTAGATCAAAAACTAGATCAAACACTACTATCACTGTTATAGAACTAAAACTAAAACTAAGACTGGGACTGAGTCTATCCTTCTAGTCAACTAACCGTCTAGTCTTTTAATCCTCAAGCACTTAGTGTTCTAGACCTAAATCGGTCTACTCTGTCTAGCGTTTTCTTATTCTAGTGTTATAGTCTTTGCATTTTGTTTCATCGAGCTACTAGCTCAGTATGCCTATTCTTGCGATCTATAATATTTAGAGGTATGTAGTCTCTATTAAAGTCACTTGTTGCTAATTACTGTATTGTAGTACTATACTACTGTAGTACTATACTACTGTAGTACTATACTACTGTAGTACTATACTACTGTAGTACTATACTACTGTAGTACTATACTACTGTAGCACTATACTACTGTAGTACTATACTACTATACTACTATACTACTATACTGTACTACTATACTGTACTACTATACTGTACTACTATACTGTACTACTATACTGTACTACTATACTGTACTACTATACTGTACTACTATACTGTACTACTATACTGTACTACTATACTGTACTACTATACTGTAATACACTATACTATACTACTATAATGTAATACACTATACTATACTACTATTGTTAGATTCCGGTTACGTCGGGTACTCTAGTTACTATATTTATTCGCCGATGGATTCCCAATAAGTGGGAATCCGAATACCTTATATAGCTAGCGGTTCAACAAACAGAGTGGAGTAGGGTGGTTAACGCCAGGTCACGAGGTAAGGTGAATTCGATGAGGTCAAGTCACGGGTGAAGGTGCCATGGGTGAGTCAATAGCCATTGTATCAGGCAGAGAGGTTGCATAATATCTCAATAGGTAGGGCACTACCTATGGTGGATCTAACATTTATACTGTACTACTCTTAATAGTATACTAGTCTTTATACAGTACTACTCTTAATAGTGACTAGTCTTTATACAGTACTACTCTTAATAGTATACTAGTCTTTATATAGTACTACTCTTAATAGTGACTAGTCTTTATAAAGTACTAGTCTTAATAGTATACTAGTGTTTATACAGTACTACTCTTAATAGTGACTAGTCTTTATACAGTACTAGTCTTTATACTGATCTAACAGATTCTCTGATATACTATCTTCTCCATTGAACCGATCTCTATTACAGTGTTTTTCAAAAGTATTCAAACCAGCGCGGTAAATTGTTTCGAACCAAGAAGACAGAATGGTTCAAACCAGCGCGGCAAAACGATTTAAACCACACTAGCAAAATTAAACAAACCAATACAAATCACCCCTAACAAGTAATTGTATATAAGATAACAAGGAAACCAGTTCAGTTTCAGTTTTGTCCGTTTTTCACCCTTGATTAATACTGCAAGACTTTTGTCCCAAATGTAGTACTGTCGACACGCGCCGGACCGTGAACAGGAGGAATGAGTTTCTGCATGTTCCCAATCATCACGCGCAGGTGAAACAATGCTGGGCGATGAGAAGAGGCCACTTTGGAGATAAGCCTCCTCGTCTAATTCTCGTCTAAATCCTCGTATATGCGCCTAGCTCTCGTCTATTACGTGGCTAATGGCGCATACAAAAGAGGGAGCGATTCCTCGTGTTTCTAATTAGGAGTTCTTTCGGAACCATTGAAGATAACACGGAATTAGAGCCAAGTTACATTCAATAAATACTAGTCTGAAAACTAACAAGTACCATATGAGGCAATTCTCCAGATTTAAGATTTCAGAATATTGAATTCTAATAAAAGTTGGTGTGAAACATTACTCCATTTGGTTTGAAAGACTGCGAAAGGAGTATGAAACATTTTGGCTCACTGGTTTGAAACATTTTGTCGCGCTGGTTCGAATAGTTTTGAAAAACACTGTAAACAGAGTACCCGACGTAACCGGAATCTAACACATAGTAGTATAAAGTAGTTCATAGTAGTAGTAGTATAAAGTAGGATAAATTAGTTCATAGTAGTAGTATAAAGTAGGATAAATTAGTTCATAGTAGTAGTAGTAGTAGTATAAAGTAGGATAAAATAGTAGTACACAGTAGGACGTAGTGTTGATTATGAGAATGAGCCTATATAACCACCGCCACCACCACAGAACACCGTAGAAATGTATGATAAAACTATATGGAAATAATTGTTATTTAATTTTTATTAAATGCTATGAATTACTCCAAACTACTACAGATTACTATATAGAGTATGAGAGGGAGTATGAGAGGGAGTATGAGTATAAGTATGAGTATAAGTATGAGTATAAGTATGAGAGCGAAAGTGAGAGTGAGTATGAGTACAGTGTTTTTCAAAACTATTCAAACCAGCGCAACAAAATGTTTCGTACCCCTTTGCATAGTCTTTCAAACCAGATGGACAGGTTGTTGTATACAGGATAACAATAAAACCAGTTTAGTTCCGGCCGTTTTGACCCTTGATTAATACTGCAAGACTCCCAATATTAGTACATAAGAGGCAATCCTCCAGATTTAAGATTTAAGAATATCGAATTCGAATAAAAGTTGGTGTGAAACATTACGTCATTTGGTTTGAACCATTCTGTCTTCTTGGTTTGAATAGTTTTGTCGCGCTGGTTTGAACAATTTTGAAAAACAGATGAGTATGAGTATGAGTATGAGTATGAGTATGAGTATGAGAGTGAGTACAGTGTTTTTTAAAACTATTCAAACCACACTAGCAAAATTAAACAAACCAATACAAATCACCCCTAACAAGTTGTTGTATATAAGATAACAAGGAAACCAGTTCAGTTTCAGTTTCGTCCGTTTTTCACCCTTGATTGGTACTGCAAGACTTTTGTCCCAAATATAGTACCATATGAGGCAATCGTCCAGATTTAAGATTTCAGATTCAAGATTCAGAATATTGAATTCTAATAAAAGTTGGTGTGAAACATTACGCCATTTGGTTTGAAAGACTGCGAAAGGGTACGAAACTTTTTGAATTATTGGTTTGTTTAATACAGTGTTCAAACCAGTGCGACAAAATGTTTCAAACCAGCGCAACAAAATGTTTCGTAACCCTTCGCACAGTCTTTCAAACCAAATGGACAAGTTGTTCCGTCCGTTTTGACCATTGATTAGTATTGCAAGACTCCCAAATGTAGTATATAAGAGGCAATCCTCTAGATTTAAGATTTCAGGATATTGAATTCTAATGAAAGTTCGTGTGAAACATTACGCCATTTGATTTGAACCATTCTGTCTTCTTGGTTTGAACCATTCTGTCTTCTTGGTTTGAATAGTTTTGTTTCCCTGGTTTGAATAGTTTTGAAAAACACTGTATATACGGAAATGACCATAAGATTTCCATTATATAGTGCACTCACTGTACTCTTTGTTAGATTATACTGTGCACTCACTGTACTCTTCTCTTAATTTATACTGTGCTATATTGCACTATACTTGTTACACTGTACTGTACTATACTATCTTATTCTAGTGTGGTGTACTGTAACATACCTTCTAGTGTGGTGTACTGTAATGTACCTTCTAGTGTGGTGTACTGTAACATACATTCTAGTGTGGTGTACTGTAACATACATTCTAGTGTGGTGTACTGTAACATACTATCTTATTCTAGTGTGGTGTACTATACTATAGTCTAATACCAAGAACTCTGCATATAAAGCTAAGGTAGACCCAATGTAATCCTATTAACAATGAGCAATTGTGATTGGGCACTTGGAATATGAATAAATAGTAACCAACCCAATGGAATAAGACCTAGTCTTTAGCCTAGGTACTTGAATGTCCTTTCATATAGTAGTAAGACTCCACATAATCTCAGCCGTTTTGAAACTAGAGATAAATAGACCATCCTGTAATATCACTTGTAGTTTGCTTTAAAAAGTTGGCCATATTGGTGTCAAAGCTCCTATTCCGGTGGTCGTGGGAGTCCACAGAAACCAACTTCCAAACCAACACAACTACTTGTCTCCAGTTTCAGCTGTATATCTTCACCCTGTACTAGCCTCAACATTAAAGATTTGACTGTTAACATTTGACCTTTGTCATGTTGACCTTTGTCATGTTGACCTTTGTCATGTTGACCTTTGTCATGTTGACCTTTGTCATGTTGATCATTGTCATGTTGACCTTTGTCATGTTGATCATTGTCATGTTGCTGTTCCAGACAAGACTTGAAAAGTGTAATATGAGTCCTAGCTTAAAGGCTGAGTTTTCACTCTTCAACCTGACCACCTCTCAAATAAGACAGATTTCGTGATGTCGAGCATATATGTAATCTTTCAATCAAACAGGTAAACATGTAAACAAGTAAGCACGTAAAGCTGAATGTAAAGGCCAATGGCGAAGGTGAACGGTAAAAATTCAATTCCCTCTCTTTAAATATAGAGTAGAGCTTCATCTCAGTTAGTACCTCACTTGAGAGTAAACTTGAGCTTCAACTTGGGCTTTTGAGGTTGCGGTTCTTGTTTTGGCTGATTCTTTGGTTTCGCCTCGGCCTTTGGTTCCTGTTCACCCTTCAACTCACTCTTTGGTTCCAGTTCACCCTTTGATTCTTTGGCATCATCAGGAGATGGAGTGTTGGACCGGCTGTGGATATAGATCTTCTTCTTCTTCTTAGGAATCTTGGAGGGCTCCTCTGAAAACGGACTGGCCGCTCTGCTCACCTGCAAATCGACATTTAAATTGTCACCCTTGGCTTCCTTGATACTGTCCATATTCTTCTCTGACTCTTTTTCAGAAACAATGCCTTTAGGAGTCGAGTCAACCTCCATTTCTCTTTCTCTCTGTTTGTCCCTTTCCCTTTCTCTTTCCTTCTCCTTCTCCTTCTCCCTCTCCTTCTTCATATCTATCTCTCTTTCCTTGAAGGGATGACAGGAAACAGTGACGGTCTTTTGAGTTGTGTTGATGCGGATGTAACGTGAGGGCCGGCGGAGTCTGATCTTCACGGTGGTACCGTTCACAGAAACAGGCGCTGCTCCAGACTTGGAGAGCTTAAACGTCAACTTCATTGGGTTGAATACATCTCTGGTCACCCACAGTCCCGGCACTCCATCCAACTCCATTTGATCTGGATCAACTAGGTCATGTGATTCACTCTGTAATTCTGTCAATGGCTCTGTCTCTCTTGGTTCTGAATAGAGACCGTTTTCTACCTTCAGTTCCGCTACCTTCACTTCCTTGATTTCCTTTTCTTTCACTTCCTTCGGTCCCTTCACTTCCTTCGGTTCCTTCACTTCCTTCGGTTCCTTCACTTCCTTCGGTTCCTTCACTTCCTTAGCCTTCACTTCTTTTACTTCCTTTGGCTTTAGTTCCTTCGATTCCTTTGGCTTTTCTAGAATCTCAATATCCTTGGGTTCAGGTTCATGTTCGTTGGCCCGATCCATTCTTTTGCCCCGAGGCTTATCCATTTTGAGCTTCAACTTGTGGTTATCAATGGAGAGACGCGAGCTCAACTGGATCCGGAACCGGCCTTCTCTTTTGATCACAAGCTTGCCGTCACCAAGATGCTTGGCCACGATCTTCTTCTTCAACTCGTCAAAAGATACACACGGCACTGGAATGTGCACGGGAAAAGAGCTCACTGCATCGTAGAGAACATCACACACAAGAAATACCGTCTTTTTTTCATGTAAACTTAAAAGACTCAGGTGGAGAAGCTCCCAGAGTGTTTTCTGGAGCCCCGTACCAATAGCCAAGTCTCTTCTTAATATGGAAATCAGGCCCTTGATTGTGGCCTTGGCCAAAGCATCTCTCCGAAGACTCATTTCCAGACTTTGAGACTCTTCCACAATCACCATATTTCCCAGCTTGCCCTTATTATCGTAAATAGCCTCCAAGGACTTAAATTCTGGGTCATCTAGCATTGAAGGGTTGCCGTGAATGGCAGCTTCACTGATGGAATCGGCCAATACACGTATAAGCCCAGAGCGGAAACTGGCAGACGTGTTCTCCAAGAGACAAACATGCAAAAAGTAGTTCAAAATCTCGGCATTTTTCAAGCCTCCAAGGAGAAAAAGACCCTTGAATGCAGTCAAACGGATCTGGGGCTCGTTTTTCCAATGCGTTAAATGGAGCAACTCCTCAAACGATAAGTCATGGAGATTGCACCGGGCTAAGCGGATTTTTTGTTCAAGACACGCCACGGAAATCACCATATGGTACGAAGGCACGTGTCTATCGAGCTTATGGATGCGGTTAATCTCCTCCATGGCTTTCCGTAGAAACTTGCTTCGAGGGTCCTTGTTCAACTCTTTTTCGAGGTGGAAATCTATACTGCTGGGGATTTCCTGCATCACAGACTGCACCACGGCCTCCACCAACGTGGAAATGTAGAAACAGTCCTGGAAATCGTTGTTGGAGTTGTCATTGTACTTCAAGAGATTGTACAACAAGCTGCGGATCACAGGCGGAGAATTGCCGTTATCGTCCTTGACCAAGGCCAAGAAACGGGGGATTTCCTTCTGTAAGAAGAACTCACCGAAGTCCTGGAAATCGTTGCTTTTGGGAATGTAACTGTTTTCAAAACAGAACATTTGCCGGAACGCCCGGATCAAGTAGTCCAAGCCAATAAAATGGTTGGCTGACGTGGAAAACCCAGCGAGTGCCTTTGCTGCAGCAATCCGAACCCCATAGAAATAACGTGTATCAAGAAGTGTCCGTGTGAGCATTGTGCAGTATATTCTGCTTGGCTTTTCTTGGGCCCCAAAATATTGAATGGCTGCCAATTGTGCCTCAATGTCCCTGTCCTGTTGAAGCTGGGCTCCGTACATGTAATCGGGCTGGATCACGTGCACCGTGGCTATCCACTCGAAATCAGTATCGACACGGATCCACTCGAACGGGTCCAAGAACTCCTCGTCCCGTTTGGGCCATTCTTCAAGCTTCCAGTCTCGAACCTCTTGAGGAGATTCCAAAACGTCCCCGAGCTTCGAGAACACCAGTACCTCCCCGTCATCCTTATTCTTCTTAAGTCGTTTGAACTTGGTGTTGTACTGCACATCGAACTTGACGACGGTATCTTTGATATCCACAATATGCTCATATGGAGTGCCGTCGGCCTCATGCACCCGGAGCGTCATTGGCCCCAAAAACGTCTGCTGCACCGGGTAACTCTGCTCGTCATTTAAGTAGTTGACTGCATCTCTCATGAATGTTTCCGTTTTGGGATGTGGTGATTCCGACTGTTGCAATTGCAGTTGGCGAATGATCACCTCGATCATCGACCGCTTCTTGTTGAATTTCTGGGTGATATTGAAAATGGGTGCTCCAACACCATAAACCCATTGCTTGAAAAAAGCCTCGAGCCTGTTTCGGTTCACTTTTTCACACACATACTGGAAATGCATTGTAGACAAGGCTCCGTTCTGCATATCCCCCGACATGGCCTGAAGGAAGAGTTTGGGGAGCACACGAGAAAAACCAAACGACTTATCTGTTTTCGTCATACGCCGGTCCAAAATAAATAAGATGATGGGCGCCTTAAGTCGGAGAAAGTCGAAGTTAGCTTCGCTGACTGGAGCCTCAAGAACCTGTGCACCCAACGGCCTTTGTCCCACATCTTGCTCCACTATAGCATCCATTTTGCGCCGGATTTGATACCTGCACTCGTTGGAGCCCATGAGTGTCCTTGTGAATTGGATGGTCATGTACTTAGCAATCCCAATGGTGCACCACATATCGTTAAGTGTCAGGGGGACGATATTTATACCAGACCACTGACCTGCGATGCAGTCCAAGATCTCTTCGGTCACAGTGAACATGGGCTCAATGACATTTTCAGGGTAAAGCAAGTCCGACGAGAAGAGCGAGAGCCCGGCAAAGTTACTCTTGGGGTATGTCGTGTCGTGCACAAACACTAGCCCATAGGAACTGAAAGGATACGTCCCGTACTCCTTCAGAAAGTACTCCACAGCCTGCTGTGCGAAGATACATGTATTTTTGACCATTTTCTCTTCTCCCGGGAGAAAGTATAGGAGAACGGGCAATTGGGAGTCGTCTTTCTCCAAACCTTCGAAGTCTTCATCCACGTAATCAGTAGCAGCAGCTGAATCCTCGAAATCTGCTAATTCTGTGCTTTGAAAAGCTCCTATGGCCCATCCAATGTGGTGAGCACAAATGGGGTTGAAAATGGCCCAGGAAACCACTTTTTTCAGGAGATCCGAAGGATGGGGAGATTCTTTGGCATTGACAAAATCACCAGAACACACCACTAGGTCCCTATTTTCATCATCATCGTCATCGCCACTTTGTCCATTCAGAAAAATGTCCCTCACAGACCTCGGAATGCTAAGTTCAAGCGACCAACTGCTCCGCTGCAAGAGATTATCTATGCAAGGCACCCAGGAGGATGCAGAAACGTTATGTTCGGAATTTGTGGTGTACACATGCCAAAGGGAGCGGTCAAGCGTATCACTGGCCACGAAATTAAGCCCGTTCTTAGGGTTCACCACCAGATAATAGATTCCAATTTGGATGGGGGCATATAAATCAGCGGCGGAGTGTTTGAGCCGCATATGCAGCGGTGTAGTGGTGGAACCCCCGATTTTCACCGATGATCCGGGAGTATGTTGAGTGGCAGCATCCGAGGCTTCGATACGGTACTTTTCCGGGAAAAAGATCATCAATTCTTCGGTGTTTGGGTTAAAGTGGGGCACCTGGAGCAGTTGTTCGTCCAAATGACCGAAAATGTAGCTTAATTTCTGCCTCAAAAGATGATGTTGATGGATATTGAAGTCGCCCAGAGCCTCGTCCCATACATCGGGCACTTTCCGGCGGGCATACTCCTCAAATGTGTCCGGGTTGTTTATGTACAAGTAGTCGTTGTGGATAAAGTCGGTGAGTTCCAGCCCATTGAAGAGAATCTTGGAGATGGACATTTCACGGGCATCCAAGCGGAGCGAGCGCACATTGGCCGAGGTGGGAATGACTGTGAGTTCTGTGTACCCCGAGATTTTTTTTTCCTGGAACAGGATATCGAGGTTAATCTGCTGGTGGGCAATCTGCACACTTTGGGTCAGGAGACTGGGTGGTTTTTTGGGGTTGCGTGATTTGGGCGTGCCGGCCATGGAGGGTAATCGAGGTGTTGGGGCCGGCGACGGGTCCACCAAACTGGGCATAATTGAAAGCTATGATGAAGGGGGGTTGGGTGTATGGGTTTATGATGTAAAGGTTTAGAGCTTAATGGTTGTCACTGCTTCAGATTTTGGGTGTAGGAGAAGGTGTGGGTGTGGTTGTGGGTGGATGCCTGGTGATGTATACGGTATAGATGTTTGTATGAGAGTGAGAAGGTCACGTGTAAAGTCACGTGTAAAGTCACGTGCTAGATCACGTGCGAAAGTAACCATGGCTCATTACATCATATGCTGGAACCATAACGGTAGATATTATTAGTAGAATTCGGGTATCTCTTTTTCTACTTCATATTCTTTTATGTAATTCGGAATATGAAGTATGGTAGCTTGTGGATGGTGGTTGGAGTGAGGAGTGGGGAGTGAGGAGTATAGTAGGTGGCTGGTGATGATAGATACTACTACTAACAAGATCGCGAACCAGTACTACTGAGACATTACAAAACGGTCGAAAACGGTCAGAAATGGACAAAACTGGCCCCAAAAAAACCAAAAAAAAAAGAAAAAGAAAAATTAGAAAAGAGAGAAAAGTGAACTACACCATCCTTACATGCTTTAAATTCTTTCGTATCGATTTTTGATTCCATCTTCAATCTAGTATCATCAGACTGAATTTTTATTTACATTTCTGGATTTTGGGTGTGCAATTTACAGCTCTGAATTTTTGTGCAATTTACAGCTCTGAATTTTTGTGCAATTTTGAGGGTGCAATTTACAGCTCTGAATTTTTGGTGTGGAATTTTGAGTGCAATTTTGAGTGCAATTTTGAGTGCAATTTTGAGTGCAATTTTGAGTGCAATATTCCATAGCAAGTCGGTCGCAACTCACTGTGACTGAGTACGATGGAAAGGTAAACTACATCAACACTTCGCACGCTCGAAAGTGTTTGGTGCTCTGTAAGTGCGTAGAAAAGAGTGCGTAAAAAGAGTCTGGAGATGCAGAAACGGTAGAGAAAGTCGCGTCCAGTAGAAGTAGTGTACAGAGAAGGAGAGGATAGAGGATAGACTAGAAGGAGGAGGGTGATTAGAGGATGGATAGAGGATAGACTTTACAACGTAACATAGGAGAGGAGAGGAGAGTACGAAGTTTAGAAGGTAGAGAGAGTAGAGAGAGTAGAGCTTAGGAGGTAGTAAGAGTATAGAAAATAGAGTAGAGAGGAGAGGAGAGTACGAAGTTTAGAAGGTAGAGAGAGTAGAGAGAGTAGAGAGAGTAGAGAGAGTAGAGAGAATAGAGAGAGTAGAGAGAGTAGAGAGAGTAGAGAGAATAGAGAGAGTAGAGAGAGTAGAGAGTAGAGAGAGTAGAGAGTAGAGAGAGTAGAGAGAATAGAGAGAGTAGAGAGAGTAGAGAGTAGAGAGAGTAGAGAGAATAGAGAGAGTAGAGAGAGTAGAGAGTAGAGAGAATAGAGAGAGTAGAGAGAATAGAGAGAGTAGAGAGAATAGAGAGAGTAGAGAGAGTAGAGAGAATAGAGAGAGTAGAGAGAGTAGAGAGAGTAGAGCATAGGTGTACTGGAGGAACAGAGATGCAGACGGAGATCGCAACTTCATTAACAAATCAGACTAATAGGATGGAGAAGGAATCTCCACGGAAAGTGTCAGTGCCTATCAATGAGGTGTTATAAAGATTGCCATGTATCTGAAGAGCAGAATACGCTGGAACAACGTGTGTGACGAAGAAATGGGTGCTCATGATACGATAGGATCGTTTGAGTTGGCTGAATTACCAGAAGGGCAGAAACAGAGAAACCAGAAACCGAGAGATACCAAATGAGTGTTCGCACAAGGATTATGACCTAGAGAACATGACCTAGAGAACAGAAGAACATGACCTAGAGAACATGACCTAGAGAACATGACCTAGAGAAAAGAAAGACATGTGGTCTTGGGGAACCTTGGGGAACTTCTAGAAGGAAGTATTACTAATAGGAAATACGCTCAGCTGTGATACGGTGAGTGAGTTTAAGAATGGTCTTAGCTATTGCAGTGAAGCAAAGGTTTAGAAGTGAGACAGATATGTGTTACGACATAATTTTGGAATGGAGTGTTAGAGGAAGTTTTTGGATTGAAACAGGCCCCTTGTGTGTGGTATGAGGACATTCACAAGGTTATGAGTAAGAGTAAAGGGAGTATAGAATATAGAATGTAGAGTTTAGAAGTAGACGAGAGTAGAGAATAGACTTGAGAAGATGGTATAAGGAGAAGAGCTTATATCAGAGTAAGAATTTGAGTTAGAGGAGAGAGGAGAGAGGAGAGTAGAGTAGAGGATATAGCGGATGGTATGAGGAGAGAAGAGTAGAGTAACAAGTTTGGAAATCCAGGATATGGTACAGGGTAGAGTTTAGAAGATAAAGGAGAGTAGAGGAGAGTAGAGGAGAGTAGAGGAGAGTGGAGGAGAGTGGAGGAGAGTAGAGGAGAGTAGACTGGAGTAGAAGAGAGGAGTAGAGTAGAGTAGAGCTTCCCGCAAGCACCTAGCAACAACTGGTTGACTAGGCGACGCCACTATCAACTACTTGAGTAGCCCGATTAGCCATAGTCATAGCCATAGTCATCTCCTTCCTAATCATCAGTTATAAACCCTAGGCATAAGTGGGAGAGTGTGAAGAACTGGTGAGTGATTACGATAAATTCAAGCTCAAGGATACGGGGAAATTTCCAGACGTATAAATGATCATAGCCTTGTAATATAAGGAGAGTGGAGAATAGAGTAGAGTATAGAGTGGAGTTGAGTGGAGTATAGAGTGGAGTTGAGTGGAGTATAGAGTGGAGTGGAGTATAGAGTGGAGTATAGAGTGGAGTATAGAGTGGAGTATAGAGTGGAGTAAAGTTAAGAAAATAGAGGTGTTGGAACTTCTGCAGGACGTTGGGATTTGTAAAACAAAGTCTATATCAGTTGTATATTCGAATACTATAATATGTCTTAGACGGATCCCTGAGGATTCATCTAATCAGGCGAACCTGTTAATTCTATATATTCCATGCTGCTTCGGGTAACCCTTGAGGGATTCCCTGAAACAACCGGCCTTCGGGATGTGAGATTTCACATTGGCCCTGAGAAGTCTTAATCGGGAGTTCTCTATGTCGCGCGGGCATACCACATCATGCGCCCAATTGCATGGTGCCTAGCGCCCAGTGTCCAAGTCTCCTTGAACACCATTCTTAAATAAAACAACCATAAAGAATTATGGATAAGAAATTTAGCAACTCTAGAGAGTTCGAAAAAAAAAAATAAACTGGATCGAAAAACGGTTTGGGCTTACAACAACAAAGCAGCAAATCCGAGAATAAATCCACCAATGGCAGTTCTAGAGCCCACATTTGCCAATGGAGCAACTGTTGGGATTGCAGCCACAGTCTGACCGGAACCTTGGTTGAGGACACTGCTAGACTGGGGGTTTGTGGCAACATTTCCTGCGGCAGCGGTCTCAACTGGAGCTTTTGGAGATGGCTCGTCTGGCTTAGGAGCAGAGTCACCTCCAGCATTATTCTGTCCAGGGTTCTCAGGGGCAGAGTCTCCTCCAGCATTATTCTGTCCAGGGTTATTAGGAGCAGAGTCTCCTCCAGCATTATTCTGTCCAGGGTTATTAGGAGCAGAGTCTCCTCCAAAATTATTCTGTCCAGGGTTATTAGGAGCAGAGTCTCCTCCAGCATTATTCTGTCCAGGAGCATTGTTCTGTCCAGGGTTATTAGGTGCAGAGCCTCCTGCTGTTACAGTCTCTGGAACAATGCAAACTCCAGCGACAGTCAAAGTGGTTGGGGCAGTAACAGTAATGGTGGTTGGATGGCACACTATGTCACACTTGGTAATGGTCAAGGTGGTCTCATGTGGGCAGTAGGTGGCGTAGTCAGTGTATGTCTTCCAGATAGTGTCACCAGGAGTGTGCTCGCACTTAGGGCAGTAGGTCGAAATCGTAGTGTGTTCCCTAGTAGCCGTAGTAACGTTCCATGCGTTCACACTCGAAGAGTTTGACACGACAGGGTCCGCAACCAAGGTTTCAGCGGCCAGGGTTTCAGCGGCCAGGGTTTCAGCAGCAACGGGCCTGGTGGAATTAGAAACACCGGAAATACCAGAGTTGACAGCAGAAATTGTGTTGACAGCAGAAATTGTGTTGACAGCAGAAGCAGGAACAGAGGATGTGGATGCGGAAGCCTCTGCAATGGTTGAGTTAGCTGATTCAGAAGCATCCGCAATGGTTGAAACACCAGACTCGGAAGCTTCAGTGCTGCTTGATACAGCAGATTCAGAAGAGACAAGAGCCCCAGAAGAGACAGGAGCCTCAGAAGAGACAAGAGCCCCAGAAGAGACAGGAGCCTCAGAAGAGACAGCAGATTCAGAAGAGACAAGAGCCCCAGAAGAGACAAGAGCCCCAGAAGAGACAGGAGCCCCAGAAGAGACAGGAGCCTCAGAAGAGACAGAAGCCTCAGAAGAGACAGAAGCTTCAGAACTGGAAGAAATATCTGGATCGTTTGAAACTGAAGACTCGGGGGTGGCAGACAGCGATGATGGGGGTTCGGCCAAATTGGAGGTGGCAGACAGCTCTGGCTCCACTGAAGACGAAGCACTTGAAGAAGAAATAGGGGAATCACTTGAAATAGGGGAATCACTTGAAATAGGGGCATCACTTGAAATAGGAGCCTCACTTGAAGAAGAGCTAGGAGCCTCACTTGAAGTCAGGGAGGAGCTGGACAGTGCCACGATTGACAGCAGACTTTCTTCTTCTTCTTCCACAGGTTGACGAGTCTCAGGGTCATAAGGCAAAAAGTAAATCTGGACAGTAACACAATCGATACCGTGAAGCAGTGAACTTGCCGGATCGGTGAAAAGCAAACGTGAGCCGTCCCAGAGGTAAAGTGTGCACGACTGGAAAGTGGAGAAGGTGACCTGGTTGTCAACAAGTCCTAAAGTTTGAATTTCGACATTGTCACCGACGGAAAAGTAATAGTTGTACATTCCGAAGGGACCAGATTCACTGTAAGCCACATCATCTTCTAGAGTGAAGTCCATAGGTTCTAAATAGGTTCCACTAGTTTTATAATACAAGGCATATTGATATGTAACATTAGTGCCATCTTCGTTTCCATCAATATATATTAGAGTTGGGGCGAGTATATAATATCTGTCATTAAACTTTGCGAAGAAGGCCTTTGGGTAAGCTAACGCAACGGCAGCGAAAGTAAAAGCGAGGGATAAGTAGGAGACTTTCATTGAAATTGTGGTGCTGCTTGGAACAGGAAGTACTGCTAGAAACGGGAAGTGCTGCTAAAAACAGGAAAAACTGCTTGGAACAGGAAAAACTGCTAGAAACAGGAAATACTGCTTGGAACAGGAAAAACTGCTAGAAACAAGAAGTACTGCTAGAAACAGAAAGCACTGCTAGAAACAAAAAGTACTGCTAGAAACAGAAAGCACTGCTAGAAACAAAAAGTACTGCTAGAAACAAGAAATAGTGCTAATTTTATAGTGCGGCCAAGAAATGCACCATTGCGTTCCCGTAGGAGCCATCGTTTGTTGAGTGTTAGGGAAAATAAAAAAATCGCTACAAGAATTGGTGCAGAATCGGTGGAAAGTCTATACATGTGCGTGCTGCAGAAGTGCGGCCAAGATGTGTTCGAGATATTTTAGTGCTTTCTCAACTATACCGCCTTCTGGACTATTGAGACTTTGGTCACCTCTCAAGACACAGTGAATGGATTTTTCCCAATTTCCCAATTTCCCAATTTCCCAATTTTCCAATTTCCCAATTTTCCAATTTCCTAATTCCTTAATTGGGCAATTTCCTATTAGGGCAATTAGTCTAAGTGGAGCCTTTTTATAATCGATTTTTGTAATTGACCATCTGTTAAATAGCTGACCGCCCAGTTGATTAACACGCCCATGATGCACGGATTTGGATTCAATGGCGAGATATGCAACCAATGGTTTTGAGCATTGAGCATTGAGCCTTGAGCATTGAGCCTTGAGATTTCAATATCACCTGCTCAAATTCTTTCTTAATACAGAATTCTAGTGTTTGAACAATACATTCATACTGATTAAGTCTAATCTTTCAAAGGATCTTTTTATAGTGTCATACCTAGATTTACGTTAGCGAGTGAATAAATTAAGGGGTTACTTGGCGTGGGGGACTATTTAGTGGGGATGAATTGCGCGAATGCAAACCATTGCGTCACCACAACTAGCACTGAGATGCTCGATACTCGATACTCGATACTCGATGCTCGATGCTCGATACTCGATGCTCGTATTACTCATTTATGAATTCGATGCTAGAACCATCACAATTCCCAATTTGGTGGTAAATGGTATATTTTTGAAACCACAAACGAGTGAACATGTTTGGAGGAGCTTAAAACCTACGATGTAATACCACCCAGTATACTCATTAACACTTGGAAAGCTTTTTTTCCAAAGAAATCTCATCTCAAGTGTACCACATGGTACTCTATAGAGCACCTAGGGTCCGCATTTAGCGGGGAAAAAGAAATTCTCATATACATTAAAAACTTCTTAGATATCGAGACACACATTTAGCCGAGACACATTTAGCCGAGACATGTTTGGCTGAGACACACTTTCTGCTGAGACACTTTCTGCTGAGACACTTTCTGCTGAGACACTTTCTGCTGAGACACTTTCTGCTGAGACACTTTCTGCTGAGACACTTTCTGCTGAGACACTTTCTGCTGAGACACTTTCTGCTGAGACACTTTCTGCTGAGACACTTTCTGCTGAGACACTTTCTGCTGAGACACTTTCTGCTGAGACACTTTCTGCTGAGACACTTTCTGCTGAGACACTTTCTGCTGAGACACTTTCTGCTGAGACACTTTCTGCTGAGACACTTTCTGCTGAGACACTTTCTGCTGAGACACTTTCTGCTGAGACACTTTCTGCTGAGACACTTTCTGCTGAGACACTTTCTGCTGAGACACTTTCTGCTGAGACACTTTCTGCTGAGACACTTTCTGCTGAGACACTTTCTGCTGAGACACTTTCTGCTGAGACACTTTCTGCTGAGACACTTTCTGCTGAGACACTTTCTGCTGAGACACTTTCTGCTGAGACACTTTCTGCTGAGACACTTTCTGCTGAGACACTTTCTGCTGAGACACTTTCTGCTGAGACACTTTCTGCTGAGACACTTTCTGCTGAGACACTTTCTGCTGAGACACTTTCTGCTGAGACACTTTCTGCTGAGACACTTTCTGCTGAGACACTTTCTGCTGAGACACTTTCTGCTGAGACACTTTCTGCTGAGACACTTTCTGCTGAGACACATTTGGCCGAGAAATAAAGGTGCCACACATACACTGACAATGCCCAGAAATCCCCAATGCAATCTTCAAAGTCCACAATCCGGACATGTTTGCCAAGACTCAATATCGTAGAATATTCGGCATGTAACGGCTGCTACTCTCATGTCTTTTTTTTTTAGCTGAGGGGTACCTACCCCCAATATTCCCTATATATTAAAGGGGTCTCTTGCTTATTATCAGGACCCCCCCAAAAGCCAGAGATTCCCAGGTGTCAACAAAATTCGCTCAAATTTCGCAGCACCTCGCGACAGTTCAAAAGTCAAGTCACCAATCAGTGGTTGCAAACTTTTACCAGTTCGTCTTAACGCTCAACAGAACATCAGCAAGCTGAAATCACCACTCTACGAGCTGGAGACATAATACCCTATGTCACACGGCTCTACCGGAATCCCTATGTCACACGGCTCTATACCGAAATATACTCATAAGCATGCTCTTTCTATGGCCAACTAAATCGACATCGAGGCTGGGGGGGATGTTAGATCCACCATAGGTAGTGCCCTACCTATTGAGGTATTTTAAAGCCTACTCTGTCTGATCTTAACAATGGCCACTTCAAGACGCTGCGGCCCAACATTGTACGATGTTGGGACGGCGTTTCTCGCTATTGTCCTCGTGCCAAGTCGCACGCCCTCTCCTCTGAAAAGTATTCAAGTACCTCAGATTGCTCCCTAGGAGGAATCATCGGCAAATGAACATAGTAACTAGAGTACCTGACGTAACCGGAATCTAACACTGACGTAACAAGAATCTAATATGAGTCTCACACGAGCCGGTTTGTAATTGATCCTACAATTACAAATCAATTAGCAGACATTCCTTTTATACAATATATTATGACTGTGACTTTGGTGGGTATTTCTCATGAGATGTTTAATGGAGTGTGGGGACCTTGACGTCGACCTCGGAATTGAGATTGAGATTGAATGGGTGCAAATAACACCCGTACACCAGGCTACCTCAGCAGAAAAAGGCCCAACGCAAATGACCTTTTTTTTCACTTTTGTCTTGTGAAAATTAGGATGGATGGAATCCTGGAATTCCGGAATTTACAATGTACATTTTTTTCAGTTAAAAAAAGCTTCGTGGTGGGCTTTTGGAGGTCCTGTTTTTGGCCAATTCCGGCCGCGGCCCGCAGTTCCGGTCAAGCTATCGCATACTAGATCAGGACCAGTGCTCATAATTGTACATCATATTACTATGTCAGATACAGTATACAAGACAGTGAGGCATTCTGTCCAATATTACTCCATGGAGAATTGGAAAGCCTGCACATACCAAAAACTGGCTGGATACGCTAACTCCGCTGGTCAACTACTTAAATAGCTCAGTTTCCTCCTTCTGAGGAATCATCAACAAAAAAAAAACATAATAAACAGAGTACCTGACGTAACAACAAGAACCTAACAACTAGTAGTCTAAATGATAGCCCTTTAGATTAACATGGAATATGTGATCGATAGACTATGAAACCTGTTGATTGGTTATAAGTCTCTTCTGAGACTAACAGTTGTTCTTTGAAGTAGGGTTGGGTGACTGCTATCTCCAGTGATGGATTGACCCTAAATGGATGACAGTAATGTAAGGCAGTCAGCGTGGCCGCTCAAGAACTCCGAAAAAGAATGCTCTTTGATACTGTAAGGTTTCCTTCGAGATCGCTAGGTCATCTAGTAGCTTGCTTAAGGGAGGTTTTCAACCGAGGGTCCGTCTCGATACTGGCACCTAGTGCCATGTAACAGTGGCATGATGACGTTTCCTCCACAAACCCGCATTTAATTCTGACCGAAAAGAAATTATACTGGAGACTTGACCCGTACTTCCGAAGTATAAGTTCAAGGCTAAGGTTTTGCTCCTCTTAATGTCCCATCCGCGAATGCACTTGTCCCAGGAGCCAGATAAAAAGGCATTTTGTGAGTGGTTGACTCGAAGCACCGAGACTGCATAGAAGTGGCCGTTGTCCAAGGTAGGAAGAACGGATTTGTTGGACATGTGGCGAAAATGGTGGTGAATGTTTTCGTCGTCGTAGGTTATTGTTGTAGATTATTGTCTCTTTGTCCACGTGACCAGCACGTTTTGCACCCAGAGGTTCCAGGTTGGCACCCCCACAAGTCGTTCACCGTCCATTATCACGGGCACATTTCCTAGATCCTTCATAAGCCCACGTGATGGCCACGAAGGAAAAGACGCAAGGAATTGTCTCTTTAGGGAAGAATGGTAGTAAATGGCGGTATAGGTCTTATATGCAGGTCCACCTGATTTCATCCACCACAAGCGATCGAAGCACTTCCAGCCCTGATCAACCACCATTTTGTAGTTTTTTGGAACTTCGTTGCATGCAACGAAATGGAGTGTTTGTCCCCTTTTTTGTACGTGGATTTTCACGTTCAAATAGCAGAAAGTAGCCTCTTCCTTCTGGGATCGGATGAATTCCGCCAAGGCAGGAACAAAATTGCGGTGGATTTTTGCATAGCCCCAATGTAAGTATGTAGAAGACGAAAGAGGCGAAATCTGGTGGAAAAACCACCGGGAAAAGACTAGAAAATCAAGAGGTTCATATGTCCAGAACCTGCATATGGCCATACTAAACGTAAGCCTATTTCTTTTTGGATCAAATACCCGATCGGGAAACTCTATGGATCCAACTTCCTTTTCAAGAAAGTCCACCAACGCCTGTACCTCCCCAATGGTCTGGACGAGATTGGAATATACAATGGACAGGAGCCCTGGTCGCCCTGGCACCACTTCATTCATAGCGTACCGGAGCAAATTTCGTTTGGTCAAGTGAATATCTGCATTAGAAGAATCCTCCACCCATGGCACATGGTTTGTCCTGCAGGTAGCAACGATTTCTGCTTTATTGAATGCCAACAAAGGTCTATAGATTGAGATAAATTCCAGATTAGCTGATTTTTGCAATGATTGTATTGATTTTTCTGATTTTTTCGGAAATTCCATTGGTTTTTCCAAATTTTTTGGACTTTCCAGAAGTTCCAGGAGTTCCAGGAGTTCCAGATATTCCGAAATCATTGGTTTTTCCGGTATTTCTTTCCCTATTTTTCCCAAAATTTCCAGAGAATCTGGAAAATTTGAGGAGCCTGGAAACACTGACCTCCCCTTCAACCCAACCAACCCGTAAACCGTGGAATTCATCTGGAGTCGCTGGAGAAAAGTCTCCACGAGATCATTTTGGTTGTGCCCCATGAATACGGAATTTATTTCCCGATCCAGGCAAAATTTCCGAATTGCCCGGAGTCGCTGGTTCCGTGCAGCTTCTTCGAAATTGGATATAAGCCGAGGGTCTGTGTCCCAAGTGAGCTTATGTACAGTATGGCAGATCCCCCATTTCTCCACGATCAGGCCCACTTTTCGGGCCTCAACGTCCAGCCCCGCACGGTACCCGTGGTCTATGGTCACGGCCAGAATGTAAGTGTGTGGCTGGTGAACGTTCCTGTACCTGGCCAAAAGGTATGCTAGGCACATGGAGTCTGCACCCCCTGAAAGGGCAATAGTCACTCTGTTGGGGAGTCCTCCAAGAAGGGCAATTTGCTTGGCAAAGTCCGAGACTGTAATCATCAATTAACGTCTATCACACTGGTTCTTGGTTCTTGTAGTAGACTGTCTACCACATAGGTATATTAAGGTATAGCTAGCATATAGTGATGGTATGCGAGATGTTTCAGATTGTTTCAGATTGTTTCAGATTGTTTCAGGAGTGTTTCAGGAGTGTTTCAGGAGTGTTTCAGGAGTGTTTCAGGAGTGTTTCAGGCTGTTTCAGATTGTTTCAGGTTGTTTCAGATTGTTTCGGAATGGTTTTAGATTGTTTCAGATTGTTTCGGAATGGTTTTAGATTGTTTCAGATTGTTTCGGATTGTTTCAGAATGGTTTCAAGACTGTTTCAGAATGGTCTCAAGACTGTTTCAGAATGTTTCAGATATGTAAGCGAATGTATACCAATGAGTGTGTTTCTGAGGTGAGCGCCTAAGATGCGAGATGTGAGATGCGCGGTTTGAGACTCATAGTGAGCAGCTTAACTGACTGCAAATGACTACAAATGACTGCAACTTGGTGTAGCTGGATGGATTTAATAATGGTTGAAAAGTTGTTAAGGGTAAGAAGGAGTAATTGTGGTTATGAAGCACTGGTACTTTTTTGGCGATGGATTTTGGTAGTGGGGTGAAGGTGTTAGTTGAGTAAATAGTGCGCAATTTAGTTGGATATTTTATGAGCTTAGCACGACCTTATACAATTGAGTGTAAAACAAAGTAATTGGAATAATGTAGATGGTAGCATTGAATTGGGTGGTTAAGTTTTAAATTATCATATAAGGGTGGTGATTTAATTGGTAGAAGCAGATAAAAATTGTCGTTAGGTAGAGAGAACATGGCTCATAACCTTGGTTAGAACCGGGCTCATAATCCCATCTCTCCAATGCCCCATTGTTATACTACACTACACTATACACTAGGGTAGACACTAGACACTGGAGTAGACTAGACACTGAAGTAGATTAGACACTGAAGTGGACTAGACACTAGGGTAGACACTAGACACTGTTGAACATGTGAGATGTACTGACCCAGAAATCCAGGAGTGCAAACTAGTACTATAACTGGGTCTTTGTTGTCAGAGGAGTCAGGTTTGACTTAAGACAATGGATTAACAAGCCCAGTACAGGAGCGAGGAGTTCAAGGTAAAAAGGTTTATATAGGGGGAATTCCGCTTTAGGTTGAGCGGTATTACGAGTAACCAGAATATCACTGATTTCCTAGTACAGAGTAGTAGCATAAATTATGGGTCTAAAGAATACCAATGTACAACAGACATTACATTACCCGGTAGGTACCTGTACACTGCAACTGCAACTGAATTTACAGATATAGACTGTAGACTACACTCTTCATCCATAGACTACAGACTGTAGACTACACTATACATCCATAGACTAGAGACAGTAGACTACACTCTACACCATAGCCTACAGACTGTAGACTACACTATACATCCATAAACCACAGACTCTAGACACTATACATCTCTATACACTTCAATTCCAACTAAATCTACTCTATAACCTTCAGACTATAGACTGTAGACACCAAGCAAAGAATCGCTAGTTCATAATACTACTATAGACTTATAGAAATAAGAGTCTCAGTTCTAAGAGTCTCAGTTCTAAGAGTTAGTTCTAAGAGTCTCAGTTCTAAGAGTCAGTTCTAAGAGTCTCAGTTGTATGAGTGGTTAAATGGATAATTAAAAGACTTATTGCTGGAACTCCTAAGAGATGATTCAGAAATATTTAGGGAAAAGTCTTCCAACGTGATCTACTAAGAGAAGAAAATCAACAAATTATAGATTTCTTAGTAAATAAGTCTCATTTGAGAGATATTAATTGGGTAAATTACATGGAACTCTTTATATATAAAGAAAATATGTAGCGAAGTATATATTAGATAAATTTTCAGACTTACGTTTATTGAATATGACTTGGGTCTAGTCCATGTTGTCTTCAATCGTTCGGGAGAACTCCTGACCTTACAAACGTGGGAGGCAGCCCCTCCTTTTATATTGGAGTGGACGTGCCTCTTTGAAACATTCATGGCTCTTTGAAACATTCATGCCTCTTTGAAACATTGCAACTTAAGCGCTGTGCTTAAATCACGCACGCTCAGACTTTGAGCTCTAACACATATGCGTGATGTACAGTGTTTTTCAATACTATTCAAACCAACGCGCCAAAATAATTCGAACCAAGACAGAATAGTCCAAACCAGCACGGCAAAACGATTCAAACCAATAATTCAAAAAGTTTCGTACACCCCTAACAAGTTGTTGTATATAGGATAACAAGGAAACCAGTTCAGTTCCATCCGTTTTTCATCCTTGATTGGTATTGCAAGACTTTTGTCCCAAATGTAGTACTATATGAGGCAATCGTCCAGATTTAAGATTTCAGATTAAAGATTTCAAAATATTGAATTCTAATGAAAGTTGGTATGAAACGTTACGCCATTTTGTTTGAAAGACTGTGCGAAGGGGTACGAAACTTTTTGAATTATTGGTTTGTTCAATTTTGCTAGTGTGGTTCGAATCGTTTTGCCGCACGGGCTTGAACCATTTTGTCACGCTGGTTTGAATAGTTTTGAAAAACACTGTACTTATATGATGTATGATTATGAGCACTGATCCTTTTATAGTGTGCAATAGCTTGGCTAGAATTGGCCGGAATTGAGGGCTGCGGCCGGAATTGAGGGCTGCGGCCGGAATTGTCCAGCTACAGGAGCTCCAAAAGTCCACCACAAAACCTTTTTCAACTAAAAAAATATGCATTGTGAAGTCCGGAATTTGAGGAATCCAAAAAACCAAGTTTTATCAAAAACATTCGAAAAAATGGTCGTTTGCGTTGGGCCTTTTTGTGCTGACGTATTCTGGTGTACGGGTGTTTCTCTACTTTCGCAACCCCGGTTTACACCCCAGTTCCGGCCATTCTAATCAACCGTACTTTAATGCTCTACCTATGGTGATCTGAGAGGTAAATCACTACATATGTACTACCTATGGTGGATCTAACAGTCTTACATATACCAGCATACCGAAATCTCTAATGTATCACATTGGAAGATAACAAACCGAAGATGTGCTTTTGTGCAGGCCCAAATCGTACGTACCACAAAAAATCGTACAGATCACAAAAATCGTACGGATCACAAAAAATCATACAGATCACAAAATCTAAAAGTAGCATGTGCCGATCAAAAACGTAGATTGGGTGCATATCAGAAGGTGAGCATACCAGATTCGCAGCCATTCTGTGACAAACTGCGAACTATATAAACCTCAGTTCCCCCCCCTCATATTTCCCATTCCCTACAACCACTTCTCCACACAAAAAACCGAAACAACAAAAAAAAGACCTTATATCAAAAAGACTTTACTTCAAAAAGACCCCAAAAAACTCTTCTCCAACTTACAATGCATCTCCTCTTTTTATTCCTCCTCTTACTTATTCTTCCTGGAAGTACTGGGCTCGGGATCACAATCTCACTTCTCATAGATTACCTAGACCCAGGAAACTCCTCTTACAATAAGGAAGTAAAGAAAAATATGGATGCAGAGGAAATAAAGAAGCAGAAAAAAAGAACAAAGAAGAAGCAGAAACACAACTTCTTACTGACCACTCCGAAACAGACTCGAGGAAAAGGGGGCCTAACATTTCAAGGATGTTTACAGGCACCTCGTCACTTTGGGTCTCAGAAAGTAGGAAAGGCAAGATAGAAAATACTTATAGTATACCTCTTGCATCCAGGAGTTTCTTAATATGAATATGAACCCTGAAAGACATAAACACTCGGTCTCATTGACACGATTATTGATAAATAGCTAATAAATAATAATTGCAAATAGTAATAGATAGTTCCAATATATTCAGTGTTGAGAGTTGCAGTATACACTCACATAAGCTGGAACAGTTATTAAAGTGTTTCCAACAACTCCTTTAATTGTGGAACTTCAGTAATCATCTCTGTTGCTTACTTCTATGTATTTAAATATACTTGGAGATCCTTGTATCTTAACACAGCTGTTTCGATGATCTCTTATAAGAATATTCGCATCCATTCTTATGCTCCATCTCTATCTATTGTCAAACTCTTACCCACATTGTCTTTTCCTAAGACAAAGACCCGAGTTGGACAAACGCTTGACCAGAGCTAGACTAGAGCTAGACCAGAGTTAGACCAGAGTTAGACCAGAGTTAGACGAGAGTTAGACCAGAGTTAGACCAGAGTTAGACCAGAGCTAGACCAGAATTAGACCAGAGCTAGACTAGAGCTAGACCAGAGTTAGACTAGAGTTAGACTAGAGCTAGACTAGAGCTAGACTAGAGCTAGACTAGAGCCCAGAAAGGCTTACAACTCCTACTTCACCTCCCTTCAACAATACCCAACATTGATTCACCTGTATGTAGTCACATGAACATATTGGAGTACTCACAGGTGTACTAATCCTTCAAGTTCAATAGCCAGTACTTTACCCATGGTATTATGATTCCTTCGTCGTCCAATCCTAATGGCCATAAAACCCTATGAGTAATACCACATATACTAGACCACTATACATCATTTGGTGGGTCTAGTTCTTGGAGGTATCTTGGTATACCTCAGGCAGTTGATGTTAAACTCCGGTTATGTCAGGTACTCTAGTTAATATGTTCATTCGCCGATAATTTCTCCGAGGGAGGGGTTGAGGTACTTATACAGTGTTTCTCAAAACTATTCGAACCACACTAGTAAAATCAATCAAACCAATAATTCAAAAACGACCTGCATACTGCTTATCAACAGCTACCCCAAAAGGTCAAACACCTTCTCCAACGTCTCCTGCTCAAGCTGCCCACTATTCTTAATATACTTCAAAAGTGCCTTGATCAACTGCACGATCTGGTCGTTGGTCAAGTGGAACACGGCCATCTGTAAAACACTGCTCAAGTTGATATTGCTGGACGCAATGAATGTCTGGTAATACAAGTAAGAGAACGAGCCCATTTAGAACTGGCAGTCGAAGTGGTCGGTCATTCCACCGTGGCCTGGGATGGTGTCTCCGAAATTCTTGATTCCAAAGAAAAACCCTCCGAAAGGCGCTATCAACGATGCAAACGTGGCCAAAACGGCCGCATGGAAGTATAACGGCTTGAAAAACAACACCTTAGTGCCCAACATCTTAGCCACGTTGTCTGGAAGCTGGTATAACTGCAGAATAAATACTGGGTTGGGCTCACAGGGTGGATAGTTCCAGAGAGTCGTTGACAAGTTGGTAGCAGGACAGATGGTATAGTCAATCTTGGAGAAAAAGTCACTAATAAGCACTGCTGCGATGCTGGTACATACCCAAGCACCCACAAATCCCTCCACGGTCTTTTTGGGCGAAATGGCAATCAATTGCGTGCGGCCAAAGGTGATGGTTTCATACCACTTCGCACAGTCTTTCAAACCAAATGGCGTAATGTTTCACACCAACTTTCATTAGATTTCAATATTCTGAAATCTTAAATCTGGACGATTTCCTCATATGTACTACATTTGATGAACTACATTTGGGACAAAAGTTTTGCAGTATTAATCAAGGATCAAGAACCAATCAAGGATCAAGAACCAATCAAGGGTGAAAAACCGACGGAATTGAACCCTGTTTCCTTGTTATCCTATATACAACAATTTGTTAGGGGTTAAGTGTATTGATTTGTTTAATTTTGCTAGTGTGGTTTGAACCATTCTGTCTTTTTGGTTCGAAACATTTGGCTGCGCTGGTTTGAATAGTTTTGAAAAACACTGTATAGTTGTAAGAGAAGGTGCGCGCTGGTGTCTGGCTGGTAGCTGACTGATAGCGCGCTAGTTTTTTCAACCTATGTTTTAGTATATGTATTGATATACAGGGATATGTATTGATATACAGGGATATGTAAGTTGTACCTTACAAGACCAAAGTGGATTAGCCGGTGCAAGGCTGGTGAAGAGTTTTCACCCACTAGTGACCTGCACATGGTGTGTCACTGGTCTGCATACAACGCATCCATGAAGTAGTCTGACTCCGTACATGCTAGGTACTTGACAGAACCATCAACGGCCATAGTATCTTAGAGACTGACAGTTGAGACTGATTTGAGACTGATTTATAACTGATTTGAGACTGATTTATAACTGATTTATGACTGATTTATGACTGACTTATGACTGATTTATGACTGACTTATGACTGATTTAAGACTGATTTGAGACTGATTTATGACTGATTTGAGACTGATTTATAACTGATTTATGACTGATTTATAACTGATTTATGACTGATTTACGACTGAATTTATGTCCAACAACCAATACGTCACACTGCACTTTACTCCTTGATTATTGAAAGGACCACCTGATATACCCTTGAACATGGTACATGCGGAGTTAATTAATCTACATGCCTATGGTGGATCTAAAAATTAGTGCAGTGTAGTATAGTATGGAGTAGTCACTATAGAGTAGTTAGTGTCAGATCCGGCATAGGTAGTTGCCTACCTATTGAGGAATGTTTAAGTCTCTCTGCAGATATCAACCAGCCACCGACCAGCCACCTAAACAGCGCGCCTGTCTCTAAGACCTATTATATATGCAACTCAGATTCCTCCTATCGGGGAATCATCAACGAATATAGATAACTTAGTACAAACGTTACAACAAGAATCTAACAGTTAGTAATGTATTAATGTAGTGTAGTATATTATCAGTACAATAAGGATACTACAGTCTACTACAGTCTATTAGTCTATTACAGTCTACTACAGTCTATTAGTCTATTACAGTCTACTACAGTCTATTAGTCTATTACAGTCTACTACAGTCTATTACTCTATTACAGTCTATTACAGTCTATTACTCTATTACAGTCTATTACTCTACTACAATCTATTACTCTACTACAGTCTATTACTCTACTACAGTCTATTACTCTACTACAGTCTATTACTCTACTACAGTCTATTACTCTACTACAGTCTATTACAGTCTACTACAGGATACTATAGAGTCTGAGTTGTGCACTTTCACGAAGTCACTGTAGGTGAAATCAACGGAGTTCTTTTTTTGTCGTGACAGTTGTTTTTGGTTCTGTAAAAGATGTTCCTTGTTATATGACATCTGATCCTGACTGGTGAAAATGAGTGACTGGAACAGGGTCGTATACAGCTAGAGGCCCTGTTCCCTGGTTCTGGTTTTGGTTCTGGTTTTGGTTCTGGTTTTGGTTCTGGTTTTGGTTCTGGTTTTGGTTCTGGTTCTGGTTCTGGCCTACTCTCCCTCAGTAGTAGTGCATTGAAATCTGGAAGCCCCAGCCAGAAGTTCAAGCATTGGAAAGAGTATACAAATACTCTGAATTCATTTGAACTGCTCCTATAAACACTAATCATATATGGTGATACAGAAGATTTTACTACTACAGATACTACTACTACTACTATTACAGGATACCACTACAGATGCTACTACCACTACTACAGTGTTTTTAAAAACGATTCAAACCACACTGGCAAAATCAATTAAGCCAATAATTCAAAAAGTTTCGTACTTCTTCGCACAGTCTTTCAAACCAAATGGTATAATGATTCAAACCAACTTTCATTAGAATTCAATATTCTGAAACCTTAAATCTGGAGGATTGCCTCATATGGTACTACATTTGGGACTCTTGCAGTACCAATCAAGGGTCAAGAACCAATCAAGGGTCAAGAACCAATCAAGGGTCAACACGGACGGAACTGAATTGGTTTCCTTGTTGTCCTATATACAACAACTTGTTAGTAGGAGTTATGTGTTAAATTGGTTTGTTTAATTTTGCTAGTGTGGTTTGAACCATTCTGTCTTGTTGGTTCGAAACATTTTACTGCGCTGGTTTGAATAGTTTTGAAAAAGACTGCACTACTACTATTACTACTACTACTACTACTACTACAGATTCTACTACTATTACTACTACTATTACTACTACTATTACTACTACTATTACTACTACTATTACTACTACTATTACTACTACTATTACTACTACTACTACTACAGATTCTACTACTACTCCAGATATTACCTCTACAGAATACTGCTACAGAATACTGCTACAGATTTTACAGGATATTACTATAATCCAAGACAGTCTAAGAAAGTGGTATAGAAAGGTTAGTACTAGTCACTAGAGTATAATGTATAGTGTATAGAGATCTAGTGTAGGAGTTTAGTATAAACCGACAGTAATATATAAATGAAGGATTCAATATCCATTGTCAGGATGAAATGGTTTAGGCAGAAATATACTTCTATGGAGTACCCTGGCTATAGTGGATCAAACACCACATCCTTTACTCTACCATATATTCCACTTTTTTGCCATACACAATTCTACTTCTCTGGAAGGTCCAGGAGTGTTCAGTGGAATTTCACCGGACGGTTCTGGACTTTTAGTGGACTGTTCTGAATTTTCACTGGACTGTCACTGAATTTTCACTGAGCCTCTGAGGCTCATTTTAATTTTTTTCCAACAAAATCCAGCAATGAATAGGAATTTCTTTATAATCTGAAATCTATTCATACCCAGATTTGCAGAAATCAGAGTCTAATGCAGAACGGCAGTCAACTTTCACTGGTCTCTAAAAAAATGTAACTACTACTATGAAACTGTCACAATTTTCATCTCAGAAAATGTTTCAGAATATCACTCAACATACATTCTCTCAGAAAAATCCAATTCTGCTGTCACAAATGTTTTGGCTCAAGAAGGTCACTACAGTAGTCACTAGTGTAGTCACTACAGAATAGTAGTAACAATAATGTAGTGATACTTTGGTAGTACTATACTGACACTGACACTGACACTGACACTGATACTGACACTGACACTGACACTGACACTGACACTGATACTGACACTGACACTGACACTGACACTAACACTACACTAACACTACACTAACACTACACTAACACTACACTAACACTACACTAACACTACACTAACACTACACTAACAATAACACTACACTAACACTGACACTACACTAACACTAACACTCTACTAGTTTTTGAATAGTTTGGTCAAAACCTATACTCTGCTGTGTACTATACAGGCCGATATTCTAGTATACACTACTGACCTAGAATCATCTCTATCTATCTAATTTTTTTAAGCTTTTTTCCTAAGATTGGGTAATTTATCCATTATACTGTTTCTCCTAAGTGCTAGTATTTGGATAAACTAATAAATCCATCTATGCATGATGCAGAATGTCGTACTTTCTGAGTAATACGGCAGTAAATGCCAATGTTAAAGGGTCCCTTTCTGAATTTGATTGTTATCTGTTGAGTAGGAAAAAAACTGAGATAGATCCTCAAAGTGAAGCGTGGAAAGGCTTTCAGCAAGAGTCTTGGTTTTGGGGGAAGGGTCGATAATAGCAAGTAGGTCGGTAGCTTCGTTATCGTAGATATGTTGAGCGTGTCTAGGTCCTATCAAACCTGCTCCAACGACGATTAATTTCAAAGGTCCAGATGCAGTCATTTTCAAACTCTAAAATGTTGATTGCAAAAAACGGTGAAATATGTGTGAAAATCAAGCTAATCCAGCTGAGCTGAGTGTTGGCCAACTTAGCCTTCAATTTTGCTTTGATTTATTTATCGAGTAGCTACTATCAGTGTCTAAATATGCTAAGAGTTCATTTGACCTCTTGTCACAATTGATGCCGCTCAAACCTGAGCAGGATGCTCTCTATATATAGTCAATCCCGGGGACTCTCACATCCGATACCGGCGTCTCGTAAATGACTGTGCATGATGAGTTTACGCTCTCATCAATTTCCCGGACCTATCTCAGGCATTCACTTCTATGGTCATACACCCCAGTCAAAACATTTTATTCATTGAATAGACAGTAAGAATTCCATAACATCCTAAACTGTATTCAATAGCAGGGTGGTATCTAAGGACCCGTTATTCTACCTGGTTGTATCCACACCTCTATCTATCCACTATATCTATCCACTATCTATACCACCTACACTCTACTCTATACCACCTACACTCTACTCTATACTCTATTCTACTCTACACTCTATTCTATATAGTCCTCTAGTGGAGTGCTGGCTATATATGAGTATTATTTCTACACTCCATACTACTACACGTCTCAAAAAAGTAGAATATCACTTACTAATATGACTAGAGTATTACTATGAGGTGGTAGCATAGTAGAGAGAGTAGCTCTAGTATAGTATGGAGTAGATAGGAAACCTTAATCAGAAACCTTATATCAATACTGGTACCATTGTCAATACTAGTAACAGCCAGTTAATGATTAGGCACCAATGGATCCTATCAGCAATATAGGTCCAGTACCAGTGAATCAGTACTGAAATATACTATATAGACATTCTACTACACTGGCACGGTTTTACACGACACTGTACTGACACTATACTACACTGGCACTGTTGTATACGACATTGTACTAACACTACACTGACACTACACTAACACTACACTAACACTTCACTAACACTGACACGACATCTCACATGTTCAACATACGGCACTCTTAGGGGTGTACGGTACTCTTAGGGGTGTACGGCACTCTTAGGGGTGTACGGTACTCTTAGGGGTGTACGGCACTATTAGGGGTGTCGATACTCTTAGGGGTGTCGATACTATTAGGGGTGTACGGTACTCTACACTTATCTAGTATAGTAATACTCACTACCCATCCTTATCTGTCGAATAATCTTATAGTAAGCAATAGTTCGACCCAATCTTTGACTTTAAAGGTGATTGGAAGATGGAGAGGTGTACGGGTCTTTTTTTAAAAATCGTGGTGTACGGATGTGTCATTTCTCAATTCTCGCGCGAAAAAATGTAAGCCAATGCTCACTCAACCTACATCATCTGACTCATTATTTATTCTCATGGCCGAAGAAACCCTGTTCTTCAACTTCCCCCGGGAAGAGGAAAAAGTGCTTGAGCAATGGAACCTGCAGGATGCGTTCAAAAAATCTCTCGATTTGACCAAGGATTACCCTGCGTTTTCCTTCTTTGATGGCCCGCCATTTGCTACTGGTACGCCTCACTATGGCCATCTCTTGGCCTCCACTGTGAAGGATATTATTCCCCGTTACGCTACCATGAACAAGCACCACGTGGTGCGGCGTTTTGGATGGGATACCCATGGTTTGCCTGTGGAACATGAGGTCGACAAGATGTTGGGTATTACTGGAAAGGATGATGTGATGAAGATGGGCATTGACAAGTATAATGCTGAGTGTCGTTCTATTGTCATGAGATATGCTGGTGACTGGAGACGGACCGTGCACCGTTTGGGACGTTGGATTGATATGGATAATGACTACAAGACCTTGTATCCTGAGTTCATGGAGTCTGTGTGGTGGGCGTTTAAGGAGTTATACACCAAGGACGCTGTGTACCGGGGCTTGAGGGTTATGCCTTATTCCACGGGGTGTACTACGCCCTTATCCAATTTTGAGGCCCAGCAAAACTATAAGGATGTCAATGATCCTGCAGTGACCGTTGGTTTCCCATTGTTGGATGATGACAACACCTGGTTGGTGGCCTGGACCACTACTCCTTGGACCTTGCCTTCCAACATTGCCCTTGCTGTTCACCCTAACTTGGAGTACGTCAAGATCTACGATGAAGACAAGAAGAGACACTACATCTTGTTGGAGAGCTTGATCAAGACCTTGTACAAGAAACCAGCTGCGGCCAAGTACAAGGTGGTGGAGAAAATCTTGGGTAAGGACCTTGTGGGCTTGCAGTACCAGCCTTTGTTCAACTACTTTTACGAGAGCTTTAAGGACCACGGCTTCAGAGTCATTGGTGCTGATTACGTGACTGCTGACTCTGGTACTGGTATTGTGCACCAATCCCCAGCCTTTGGTGAGGCCGATTTCACTGCTGCTACGGAAGCTGGCATTATCAACGAGAAGAGAACTCCTCCTAACCCTGTGGACGATAACGGAAAGTTCACTGCTGAAGTGGCCGAGTTTGAGGGTGTTTATGTCAAGGACGCCGATAAGTTGATCATCAAGAAGTTGACGGAAAACGGACGGATTTTGCTTGCCACTCAAATCAACCACTCGTATCCTTTCTGTTGGAGATCCGATACTCCATTGTTGTACAGAACCGTTCCAGCTTGGTTCGTCAGAGTCACCGATATCATTCCCCAGATGTTGGAGAACGTGGAACGCACCAACTGGGTGCCCAACAACATCAAGGAGAAGCGGTTTGCCAACTGGATCCTGAATGCTCGTGACTGGAACATCTCCAGAAACAGATACTGGGGCACTCCTTTGCCTCTTTGGGTGTCGCTGGACTATAAGGAGATCGTGTGTGTTGGTTCCATTGAGGAGTTGAAGAAATTGTCTGGCCGTGACGATATCACTGACCTCCACAGAGACAGCATTGATAACGTGACCATTCCTTCCAAAGAAGGTAGAGGTGATTTGAGAAGAGTGGAGGAGGTGTTTGACTGTTGGTTCGAGTCTGGATCCATGCCTTATGCCTCGAAACATTATCCATTTGAGGGTAAGGACAGTTTCCTTGACTCTTTCCCTGCCAACTTCATTTCCGAGGGCTTGGACCAGACCAGAGGCTGGTTTTATACGCTTACCGTTTTGGGAACTCACTTGTTCAACACCGCTCCTTACAAGAACGTGATTGTGTCCGGAATTGTGTTGGCTGCTGACGGAAAGAAAATGTCCAAGAGATTGAAGAACTACCCAGACCCATCTCACGTGTTGGACAAGTACGGAGCCGATGCCTTGAGATTGTACATGATCAACTCGCCCGTGTTGAGAGCAGAAACCTTGAAGTTCAAGGAGGAGGGTGTGCGTGAGGTTGTGTCGTCTGTGTTGTTGCCATGGCTCAACTCGTTCAAGTTCTTCAAGGATGCTGCTGATGTGTACAAGAAGGAGAACGGTATCGACTTTGTCTACAGCTCTGCCTTGGTTTCCGAAAACGTCATGGACAAGTGGTTGTTGGCATCCATCCAATCTTTGGTCAAGTTCATCCACGAGGAAATGCAAAGCTACCGGTTGTTCACTGTGGTGCCTCGTCTTTTGGCCTTGATCGACAACTTGACCAACTGGTACATTCGGTTCAACCGTCGTCGTATTAAGGGTGACACCGAGGCCGGACTTGAGGACACCAAGAAGGGCCTCAATACGCTTGCCGAAGGTTTGTTGATGTTGTGCAGACTCATGGCTCCATTCACGCCGTTCTTGGCCGATGGTATCTATAATAAGTTGAAGGTTTACTTCACAGAGGAAGACTTGGTGCAATGTTCGGTTAACCCAGAGCGTAAGGCTACCGAATCCGTGCACTTCTTGGCCTACCCAGTTGTTCGTGAGGAGTTGTTTGATTCCGCCATTGAAGTTGCCGTTTCCAGAATGCAAAAGGTCATTGACTTGGGCAGAAACATCCGTGAAAAGAAGATGATCTCGTTGAAGACACCTTTGAAGCAGTTGGTGATTTTGACCTCGGACGAAGGGTTCTTGAAGGACATTGAGTCGTTGAAGAGCTACATAACCTCCGAGTTGAATGTCCGTAACATCGTCATCACTGCCGACGAGGACAAGTACGGAGTCGAGTACAAGGCCGTGGCCGACTGGCCAGTTCTTGGAAAGAAGTTGAAGAAGGACGCCAAGAAGGTCAAGGCTGCTTTGCCCAACGTGACCTCTGAAGAAGTCAAAAAGTTTGCTGAAACAGGAAAGCTCAATGTGGACGGAATTGACTTGGTCAGCGAAGATTTGCAGGTGCAACGTGGCTTGCCCGAGAAGGAAGTTGCATCCGGGCACGAGGCCAGATCGGACCGTGAGGTGATGATCATCTTGGACGTCAACTCGTATGAGGAGTTGCAGAGCGAGGGATTGGCACGTGAGTTGATCAACCGGATCCAGAGATTGCGGAAGAAGGCCGGCTTGAATGCCACCGACGACGTGTCTGTGCAGTACAAGGTGACCAAGGACTCGGTCAACTTGCAGCAAGTGATCCAAAACAACGAGGAGATTATTCTCAAGTGTACCAAGAGACCATTGTCGGAATTTGCTGACTGTGACGCTACCAAGATCATCATTGATGAGGAGCAGACCATCAACGATACTGTGTTTAACTTGCGTCTTTTGAGCCTCTAATCATGACCAATCATGACCAATCGTGGCCAAAGCTGTACCACTAGTTATCCGAAGAAATGAATAGAAGTATCCGATGAATAGAAGTATTTGATTATATGAGTCCTGTTCTATTTCCAGTGTATTGCTCTGTCTTGGTCCTGGAATCCAAAAAGCCTTAGTTCAAAAAGACCTTAGTCCCAAAAAAGCCTTAGTCCAAAAAGACCTTAGTCCAAAAAGACCTTAGTCCAAAAAGACCTTAGTCCAAAAAGACCTTAGTCCCAAAAAAGCCTTAGACCCAACTCAAAGGTTTTCAATTAGTAAAAAGTAGCATTTGGTAAATAGTTATAAGCACCGGACTTTAGTATTGCTATCAGTAAGAAACATCCAGGCTCTCGAAATCACCAATCTGTTTTTTTCTGAGTAGTGCCAGGAATTGTTAGGCTTCGACAGGAACCACGGACTGTGGGTCTATATATTGAACGTATTCCTGATGTCCTAAAGCTTATCATGGTTTGCATTAAACCTAGAATAGTCAAGGAACTCCCTGGTTAGTCCAAGGAGGGAAAGCCCCGCTGCTATATACACTGAGTGCATACAAGCTTGCACAAATATGAAGCATAAAACATGAAAAATGAAACATAGGTAATATATAGGTGTTACTCGACCGGGGTTACCTTATATGCTAGTATCCGAATTGGCCTCCGTTTCCTAACAGGAATAGGGGGGATGCGGATCCTTTTATATTTCGCAAGTCGCGGGCTCCTGCATGGCTGGTGGCTGCAAAAAAACAGGGCGGGGTGAGAAATCGTCTATATAAGGACCTCCCCCCACTGCGATTTTGTACTCTACATTTTTTCCCCTATTTCTTTATTTCGTTATATTAGTCTTTTCTTCATATTATTTATTCCCTCATATTAGCCATTTCCTCATATTATGACACTTCCTCATATTAATCAATTGTTCAGTTGTTAGATCTACTATAGGCAGGGCACTACCCATGGAGGTATTATGAAGCCTACGCCACCTGATGTAACAATGGCCATTCCATAATGCCATATCCTTGTCTTCATAGGCTATCCAGAACGATATTGTACATATCAACCTTCCATGTTCCCAACTCCAAAACTACACCAACTACAGATTTTTCCAGATAATAATACCAAGTTCCAGTTATTCAATCTTTTTTATTACCAAGTTATTTACCAATTCTATGAAAGATTCCAAGGGTCTTTGTCTTTAAGGGTTCATATTTTGTGTTCAGAAACTCTTGCTGACTTTCCCGAAAACAATGTGGTGGGGACAATTTAGACATCCATGAAATGTTCTTCCGCTTTATTCACATGTCTGTTTCCAAGATAATCCCTTTTCTTCAATCCACTAAGATTTTTTTTTTCTTTTCTTTTTTTTCTTTCTCTTTTTTTCTTTCTCCATTTGGTCTAAAACTTGGTTATTTTGTTGGTTCTTGATGGAGGGAGGTCCTGGACCTGAGGAGTCAATGAGAAGTGAGATTGTGGTTCGAAGTCTAGTCACTATGAATATTAGAAATAATAGGACTAGTGATTCCATATTTGGCTTGGAAAAATATTCTAGTTTTCTGATTGTTGTCTATGTGTGTTTTGGTTTTGAGTTTCCGTTCAGCTTCAGTTCTGAAGTATCTGTTCTGTGTGTGTTTTTGTTGTCTGTTTTTGTTGTGTGTTTTTGTTGTGTGTTTTGTTTATGTGTCTTTGTTATGTTTTCTTCGCTTTGATTGTCTTAGCTTTGAGTGTCTGTTATAGAAAAGGTGGTGGTGGGAATGAGAAGCTGGGGGAACCTGGGGTTTATATAGTTCGCAGTTTGCCACAATGGCTGCGAAATCTGGTATGCTCATTTTCTCGTCGGGCACACATAAAAAGTTTGCGGTCGGCACATACTACTTTGACAGATTTGCAGTATGGTCAATTTTTTGTGGATTCGGATATGTCCATCCTGCACAGAGCAGTAATTTGTTTGCTACACATCCAGATTTCAGATTCGGGCCACCAGTCGGAGTCAAGGTCTGCATACGAAGCACCAGGATGAAATGTGACAAACTCGAGGTACTAGGATGGAATGTGAAGAGTTTCCCCGCAATGAATTAACAATTACCGGCTGACTAGGCGACTCCGCTGTCAACTATTGAAGTATCCCGATTTTCTCCTCAAGGGAGTCATCAACGTATAAGGAGAACTTATTACCTGAACGACACAAGAATCTAACAGTTATGGATACTGAACTTTTATCTTAATGAACCCATGAAATTTGTCCTTATAAATAGGAGCATCTAGTGATTCTGCAAAAACTTCCATTGGTGCTAAAGGACCTGATCAGCCAAGTTAAACACCATTCAAAAGCAGGTTCAATATTTATGGCTATTCATAATTGTTAGTGGCAACTAACTATTGGTATGGCTAACATGATTCCTAATGGGAATAAATCAACAGGTGGCGATGGTGAGCCTTTCAATACCTCTAGTGGAGACAAAGTATTGAATATGGAAGAACAACCAATCATAAATTTGAAAAGAATGATTTAGATCATTATGAGACCAAACCTAAGGGTACTTTTAACCGCAATATTCATTCCGAACAGCCTAAAAATGAGTTCTTTCATCCTAACACAGAAACAAGGTACATGAAGAGAAAGGAAAAGTTAAACCAAAGTCTAAAGGTAAAGATACACCTGGAAAAAATATACCTGGAAAAGTTGAATTTGTTCCATGATTTCAATTCTAAGAGATATCCTTGAAGTTCACAAATGTCTATGTGTTGTTTGTTCGACACTCGCAACCAGACTCCGTTAATGCACGAGAAGAGAGCCCAGAATTTTGGTGGGTGTATGATGCTTGTCCATAACAAGTTCCTCCCCATAACACTTAATCATTGCTGCTCACCCATGGTATGGCTCTGTGTGGTTTATTAATTATACATATGGTACATTGTATAAGTGTTCTAAATACCATAACCTATGGATGATTAATTATTTGGACAGAAATGATTGTCTTTGGTTGATGGACTGGACAGAACTGCAACCTTGTGATAAGTTGTTGACCTTTTTGACACAACCAGAGCTCTATACAGAAAAAAAAGCTCTATAAACGAAGTTCTATAAAAGGAAGCTCTATAAAGGAAGCTCTATAAAAAGAAGCTTTATAATTTGGGACTTAGAGCTCTTCACTTATTGAGACCACGAAAAAACACTGAGCCCTGCACCTCCGATGAATCCCAAGTGATGGTGTCTCTCCTCCATCAGTGCACAGCATCCTGTGTCTGCCACGGTGGTGTAGGACTCAGAAACACAGGCCAAGTGGTTGGAATGGTCCCATACACGAACGATTTGGTCGACAGAAGTCACAAGCACGTGATTGATGCCGAAAGACGATATTCCCGTGATGGTGGCCGAAGCAGCCTTCTCCACAAATGAATCGGTATGAAGAGTGACCTCTTGAGATATCCTGAGACTACATGCAAGAAGCGAGTTATCGTCTCCTCCTGTGATGATCTTGAAACCTCCGCTGGTCTTTTCCGTGTGCATGGCCTTGATTCCACTCTGATGGAGCTGCTGCCTGATAAGCGGATTGCCCAAAGCTGTTTTTCCTTGAAAGATTCCTGCATCCAACACCCATATCGTCAAGTACCCGTCTGTGGCACCAACAACCAAATAAAGGGAGTCTTTAAACTGCAAGAGCTCCACATTCAAAAGACAGCACGTGGAGTACACGTGACTGGCCACGAGGTTAAACTTGCCATTATAGTTGAACAATTTTATCTGGGAATTGGAGTATATGGCCGCAATACTGAAGCCATCGTCGGTAGGAATGGCGGAAAAGTCCATGATTCGAAGATCGGGAGTCTCTTCCTGCACAGGGATCCGTGCTTCTTCTGTCACAGACAAACTTCCAGGGATGTGGTAGGAAATGCGCCAAAGAAGCAACTCTTCGTTTGCTGCTGAGGACATGGCATAGTACGGACTTAGAAAGGCCACTTTCTGAAGGCCTGAAACGTGGTTTCTCATGGTAACCGTATAGTCCACGTGACCACCCTTGGAAACCATGCCGAACTTAACGGAAGCATCTTCAGATGCAGTAGCAATGAGTGTTTCGCTATTTTCAGAAGGACACAAAGCTATGGACCGGATTTCACGGCCATGGGTGCCGGAAGATAACAAGTTGGCACTGCACAGAAGCGTCCGGGTATTCAAGCCGTTTTTGCTGAGAAAACTGAAATGAACAGCCTCGGAGTCGGGAATAACCCGCCATTCTCGGTGTGCTCCTGCACAAAAGGCCTGGCCCACCTCCATCTGTTTCGTTTCATTCCACACAAAAAAGGACGACGACCGGAAGCCATAAAGGAAGATTTCATTATTGCGGAAAAATCCACCCTCAAGACTTCCCCTTGGAAATTTGTTCTCCAAAAGAACTTGTGGTTGTTCTCCATGACAGAACCGGATCACCATGTACACTCCATCCCGAATGGTGAAAAGACCAATAAACTCAGAGTTTTGAGAGTGCACGTGACTGATACTTGTGATTGTATCTCCAGGACAAATTTTCCAGAAGACCTGCGGTTGTGGCTTATCGTGGGCCAAATCGTACATGGCGAGATTTCCATGTCTGGAACCCACAAAGAGCCAATTTGTGTGTGAGTCATAATGAACATACGTGGGAATGAAAATCCTGGGATCGGGTTTCTCCAACTCAGTGGTCTTGGTGAGTGCTGAATCGAAATCAAAGCTTTTTAAGAAAAACGGCTGCTTAGGGTTGGGATCCACTAGAAGAGCCACTGCACCTTCGGGTCTATATGCAGTCAACACGTTAATGAAGTTATTCTTTGACACAAATTTGATGTCACCGTCCATATTTTGGGAATTTTCTTCAGTTGAGGGGTTTTCTTCATTTGGGACTTTGGTTGAAGTGAAATGGTCAATTGAAATTATAGGAAAATCCTTGTCGCTTTTTTGAAAGTGAAGGCTCAAAATGTCGCCGTTCTTGGAGAAGAGCTTGACCAAATTGGCATGGAAAAATGTCTTGACTTGGGCTTTGGAGAAGTTGGCTCCATGCACTCCGAAGTCCACCTTCTGCCAGCCACTCAGAGTATTGTGGAAGAAACAGTTGCCCAAAGAGGTGACAACAAAGAAACCACCAATGGATAATTGGCCAAATTGCTTGATACACTCTTTTGGCTGGGGAGAAAAGGCTTTGATTTGGTCAAGTGTCATAAGCCCGTTGTTATTAGTGGCTGTGAGTTCTTCTGTGGTTACGATGCCCTGGTTCAAGTTCAATAACCGGACCTTTCCATCGGCACCCCCAGTAACGAAGACTCCATTCTCCATGGCATCCCCGCTCCATATATGCTTGCCCTCGTGGCAATTGGAAAAACATACCACTTGCTCCAAATTCGGTGCTCCTGAATACAGCCAGTACCGGGCAGTACAGTCTTCACCCGTACTAAAGATGCCCACCGAAGAGTTTTTCAGAATCCGACCAAACGAAAGCGACCAGATTCTTGAGCCATGTCCCCAGCCAGTGGCCAAAAGTTTCCCCGAATCTAAGGCGTAGAGTTTAATGGACCGATCATCGGAGCACGTGACGAGGTACTGGCCCAGGCTGTCGATTTTGGCTTGGAAAATCGACCCTTCATGGTCAGTCAAATTATACAAGACCTGTTTTTTTTCAAGGTCCCATACAAGAACTCCATTCATTACTGTTCCTGCAGCCACAAGAATCCTTCCGTCGGGGCATTTCTGCACCGTTCCACTATACAAGATGGATTTTTCGGAACAATCAAGCGTGTCCTGCACACAGTACACGTCCTCCAGTACGTCCTCCAGTACGTCCTCCAGTACGTCTTCAAGTACGTTCTCCAGTACGATTCCCCCTTTCCGTCTCCTTTCAATGTCCACACGAAGAACTTGATTATGGGAATTGAGGAGGAGAATCTCGAAGTGAGACTCGGAACACAGGCCGAATTCCGAGCTAATTATCCATTCGTTCAAGGCCTTTTCCACAAATCGGCCCTCTTTTATACCGTTCAAATCACAAACACAAAACGAGCGGCCTCCAACCACAGCAACTGCTTTTTCATCGTTTGAAAGCGAGATGGCATGGATTTTGTTCCGTTGGAAGATGCGTCTTCTCCACAGTTCCACAAGGCCATTTGGAGTGGGGTCAAAGAGCCGTAAAAGAGGCCCGTACCCCACGAGAACAGAGCCCGTTGAGAGGAATTTGAGAGCCGTTACTGGGCCATAGTGGCGAATTTCCTGGAGATTGTTGGGCATATGGTGGAAGAGCAGAGACGATTTTTCGCATCTCAGTACTGCACGTCACTCCACACCCCAGTGGGGCTCAGTGATAGAGTTTGAACCACCACCAGCAAAAATCCAATGGCTAAAATAATAGTCTGGGTATATTTCCCAAATAGGCAATCCTGAGCCTTACCAGTTACATCCAAAAATTTGCGGTTTAAATTATATGCTGTGAGGTTTGTTGGTACTGGAGATGGTACTGGAGATGGAGGTGTATATGCAGGAAAGGTGTATGAGTGTCTCAGTCTCTCACACTTTTACTTTCACTCTCTACTGATCTTTTATGCACTGATGTTGATATCGACACGGGCTTAGTGGTTGAATATTGAGTCAGTTTCGTTCCAAATGACTCTAAATGACTCTAAATGACTCCAAATGACTCTAAATGACTCTAAATGAGTCCAAATGAGTCCAAATGAGTCCAAATGATTCCAAAAAAAAAGAGGCTTTGAAAATAGGTGAATGTCGCTGGTCTATGGGTTGTCTGAATATTTGCACTACGCGCACCACAATATCCTGTTTAGCGTTATAGACTACGCTGTGGTACTCAGGAATGGTTATGTCATTATTTTCCAACAACTCCAAAAGCTGTGGGACTGTAGTGCTCATTGTTTGTTCTTGATATTTTAGTTGGCTACTAATCTGTGTTAGGAAATCCTTCTTGTGGTCACTAGTGATACCACTCAACCTAAAGCGGAATCCCCTCCATATATATTTGGGATTCCTTGGACTCCTTGCTTTTGGGTGTGGACTTGATAATACCTTGTCTTAAGTCAAACCTGACTCCTCCTGACGACAAGAGCCAGTTGCAATGCTAGTCTCCACTTATGTGTCTTGTACTGCATGTACCATCTTACCTGCATACACGAGTTACCACACCTTATATGTTCAAAATATCCTACCATCATACAATACCTTGCAATTGGAAAAAAAAAATATAATTCAAAAGAACTCGAGTTGACAAATATTTCAAAAGCATATTGACTAATAGAGATGAATGTGCTTTTAAGTATACCTGTACAGAGAAGGATTTTTGTTATGTCTACTTCTTGTTTTAGGCGAGCTTTGATGATTTTCAAGGGATTCAGGGCTCTATTACCTTTTGAAATTAGTTTCTTTTGATGGTTATTTGTATAGATCATTTCCTGATTCACTTTTTTCTCCAGAAAATTGCGTTGAACGATTATAATATCAGGCAGATTAGCCTTAAGAACACTATATGCACTACCAACTGAAAGTCTAACACTAACAATAATTCTGTGATTGGAAAACATAACTTAGTGATTGGAAAACCTTTAATAAGAAAGCAGAAATTTTGATTCAACTTAATATGAAGTTTACAAACAATAATTTATGGGTTTTTCTAATTAATCTATATTATAGACCATTTCACTGGTTCGCAGTTTCTCAGGTATTTTGTATCAGATATGAGCACCTCTCGACATTTTACAGATTACTAGAAAGTCACGAAAAAGAATTTCACACTTTCGCTTGAATCTATCCAGATCCTCTCACTTCTTTCTTGCGTCGAGGATCTGAGAGATGGAGTCCTCAACAGTTTGCTTCAAGCCAATGAGCTCAAAACCAAGGATCTCCTTGGTCTTGGAATTGTCGATCTTGCTGGAATTCTCAAACGCCTTGGCTCCCGAGTTGGGCTCGCCAATGGGCAACTTGCCCTTGAGGAGATTGGCGTTCAAGATATCAAGCACATCTTGGCCGGTGAAACGTCCGTTGTACAACAACAAACGTTGGTTGGAGAGGCCCTTTTCAAAAGCAACCAAATGTGCCCGTGCCACGTCCCGTACATCCACATAACCTCCTTTCAAGGTGGGCACCTCGGAATCGGGGGTCAATTCCAAGTATTTGTTCAAGAACTCCGACGATGTGTTCAAGGTATCCTTGACTTCGAAAGCCTGGGGTCCAAAAACAAACACTGGGTTGACGTAGTTGATTGTGAAGTTAGGTTTCTCCTTGGCCACAAAGTCCCATGCTGCCCTTTCGGCAAACGTCTTGGACCCTCTGTAACCATCGAAACTGTTCTTCTTGGCCTCCTCCCATGTGATTTCATTCCACGACTCCTCGGTGTTGGTGTAGTTGGGATCGTTGGCTCTGCTAGCATCTCCAATGGCTGCAAAAGACGAAGTCACCACCACTTTGTTGATCTGGGGCCCATGGTCCTTGATTGCCTGTAAGGCATTCTTGGTGCCCTCGACTGCAGGCAAGAGAAGGTCCTTCTCGATATCCGTGGCGTTGAAGTGGAAAGGAGAGGCCGTGTGCAAGAACACCAGCACCTCAGGGTGATTCTTCAAGGCCTGGTCAAAAGCGCCCTTTTTCCCCACATGTTCCACCACCTCATAAGAAAACGCCTTATTGTTTAATAACTGCGCAAGGTTATCACCCTTTTGCTGCGACCGTACACTTCCCACCACCTTATAGTTGTGTTTGAGAAGCTCAACAACCACATGCTGAGCAATAAAGCCCGTAGCACCCGAAACAAAAACCGACGTCATAAAGCAACAATCAACTAACACTAAAAATGTAAATTACTAAAAATGTAAATCACAATAAACAAAATCTTCTAAAATAGCAATCACCAAAACAATATCACCAAAACAATATCACCAAAACAAAATCACACCTAAACAAAATCACCAAAACAAAAACACAATAACCAATTAATAATAATTTAAATGACTAATTAGGTCAGAAAAGAGTTTTTGTGCAAGAGAAATTGGATGAAGTGAAGAATAGTGGGCGAAAGAAATTTGGGCTTTGGAGGGGGGAGGCTGCACTTATATAGTATTTAGTGTGGCGAGAGGGGGTTGCTGTGCGAAGTGTGGAGAGCGATTGCGAGGGCGATTGCGACAGAAAGGAGAGTGCGAGGCGAGGCCAGGGAGAGTGCGCTAAGAGTGGTGGCCCCCCGCGGTACCTGCACAATGCCTCTAATCGGATCTCAATTAGTAATACGGAGTTAATAGATTAATTGGATGAGCGGAATTGGGTGGAACTGGGTAGAATTGAGTGGAGCAAGTTTTGTGGAACAAGTGTTTCAGAGTGCATAGAGGGAAATGTTTTAAAGTGGATAGAGGGAAATGTTTTAAAGTGGATAGAGGGAAATGTTTTAAAGTGGATAGAGGGAAATGTTTTAAAGTGGATAGAGGGAAATGTTTTAAAGTGGATAGAGGGAAATGTTTTAAAGTGGATAGAGGGAAATGTTTTAAAGTGGATAGAGGGAAATGTTTTAAAGTGGATAGAGGGAAATGTTTTAAAGTGGATAGAGGGAAATGTTTTAAAGTGGATAGAGGGAAATGTTTTAAAGTGGATAGAGGGAAATGTTTTAAAGTGGATAGAGGGAAATGTTTTAAAGTGGATAGAGGGAAATGTTTTAAAGTGGATAGAGGGAAATGTTTTAAAGTGGATAGAGGGAAATGTTTTAAAGTGGATAGAGGGAAATGTTTTAAAGTGGATAGAGGGAAATGTTTTAAAGTGGATAGAGGGAAATGTTTTAAAGTGGATAGAGGGAAATGTTTTAAAGTGGATAGAGGGAAATGTTTTAAAGTGGATAGAGGGAAATGTTTTAAAGTGGATAGAGGGAAATGTTTTAAAGTGGATAGAGGGAAATGTTTTAAAGTGGATAGAGGGAAATGTTTTAAAGTGGATAGAGGGAAATGTTTTAAAGTGGATAGAGGGAAATGTTTTAAAGTGGATAGAGGGAAATGTTTTAAAGTGGATAGAGGGAAATGTTTTAAAGTGGATAGAGGGAAATGTTTTAAAGTGGATAGAGGGAAATGTTTTAAAGTGTATAGAGGAAAGTGTTTCAAAGTTCATTGAAGAAAGTGTTTTAAAGTTCATTGAAGAAAGTGTTTTAAAGTTCATTGAAGAAAGGGGGGTGCAGAAATGTTTCATACACAACTTATTATAACTTATTATTAGTGTACTGTTTCACGGCCTAGTGTTTCATATGCTGTATATGTTCATGGTATAAGAGATTAGTATGGTCTTGGTACTGTGGGCTAAGTCGACCAGGACAGTGAAATAGTGACAGAGAGAGATTTAGGGATAATTGTTAGACAGTGAGACAGTGAGACAGTGAGACAGTGAGACAGTGAGAAGTGAGAAAGTGAGAAAGTGAGACAGTGAGACAATGAGACAGTGACACAGTGACACAGTGAGACAGTGAGACAGTGAGACCGATTTATCGACTTCGGTCTTTGGATTCAAGGTATGCTAACATCAGAACTGACCCTAGTTTGACATTTAACGTCAATTAAGATATGAGTCAAATATTGAGGTCGATATTGAGCAATGAAGTTCCTTCATGGTTGCCATAGTATCAATTCGTTCCTTACGGAGCGATAAAAGTCTAGAGACTTTCTGCCCAACAAGGTTTAATACCTAAAACAATCAGTTTTAGCAGCCGAAAATAGTCTACCGATTATGATCTATGTTCAGTCTCTTTGCAAGCCTATAGTGTTTGAATATCTCTCGAGCACTTTTAGGTCAACTGGTATAATACCGTCACTGGCCGTGAATACCGTCACTGGCTGTGAAAAAGTCACTGGCTATGAAATATCACTGGCTATGAAAACGCCACTGGTTATAATACCGTCACTGGCTGTGAAATCGTCACTGGCTAGCACAGAGCTTGCTAATTGAGTATTAGTATAATCTTCTAGATGAAACCTAGTACCATCATTTCCCACCGTGTTGTTTGGCTGAGAAATTACTGGGCCTTTCCTAAATCTTTCAATTGAAAGCTACTGCTAGAGGTAGTGACAGAGAAAAAAAAGCAGACTGGAATTGTGACAGTGATAGAGAGAGAAGAGAGAGAAGAGGGAAGAGAGAGAAGAGGGAAGAGAGAGAAGAGAGAGAAGAGAGAGAAGAGAGAGAAGAGAGAGAAGAGAGAGAAGAGAGAGAAGAGA
>NLAO01001839.1:0-29518 GCA_002370835.1 Metschnikowia continentalis | reverse complement strand
CTACTACTACTCACTACTACTACTCACTACTACTACTCACTACTACTACTCACTACTACTACTCACTACTACTACTCACTACTACTACTACTAGTGAGTATTAGTAGTGAGTAGTAATAGTGAGTACTAGTAGTCAGTAACAGTGAGTACTAGTAGTCAGTAACAGTGAGTACTAGTAGTCAGTAATAGTGAGTACTAGTAGTCAGTAACAGTGAGTCATAATAACATGTAATGAGTAAATGTTAAGTGTAGTGTGCGTAAGAAACAGTAGTAACTAGAAGTAGTTAGCTGTTAGTAATAGTCCGTAATGCATTACCAGTCAATAGTCAGGCATACACAGGCAGAGACAGTAATAGACAGTAGTCAGTAATAATTCTTAATCATGAGCAGTACTAATAGTGAGTAGTAGTACTCAGTGATCAGTAATTAGTACTCAGTAATTAGTACTCAGTTATCAGTGCTCAGTGGTCAGTAATAGAGTAACAGTAATAGAGAGTAACAGTAATAGAGAGTAGCCGTAATAGAGAGTAACAGTAATAGAGAGTAGCCGTAATAGAGAGTAACAGTAATAGAGAGTAGCCGTAATAGAGAGTAACAGTAATTGTAATAGTTAATACTTAGTTGGAGGTAGTCAGTTAGTCAGCTAGTACTAGGTCATTCAATTAATAGTTACCACTTAGTAATAGTCATTAGTACTAGTAGTCAGTTACTAGTTACTAGTTAGTAGTCGGTGATTAATAGTTAGTACTTAGTAGTTACCAGTTAGTAATATTCATTGGTACTAGTAGTAGTCAGTAAATAGTGAATACTAGTAAGTACTAGTGAGCAATGGTAATAGTCAGTAGAGTGAGTACTAGTAATAATAATAGTGAGTAGCAGTACTAGTCAGTACTTAGTCAGTGGTAAGAGTAGTGTAATAGTCAGTACTAGTCAGTGGTAAGAGTAGTGTAATAGTCAGTACTAGTCAGTGGTAAGAGTAGTGTAATAGTCAGTACTAGTCAGTGGTAAGAGTAGTGTAATAGTCAGTACTAGTCAGTGGTAAGAGTAGTGTAATAGTCAGTACTAGTCAGTGGTAAGAGTAGTGTAATAGTCAGTACTAGTCAGTGGTAAGAGTAGTGTAATAGTAGGTAGTAGTAATAGTAGGTAGTAGTAATAGTAGGTAGTAGTAATAGTAGTCAGCAATAGTCAGTGGTACTCAGTACTAGTCAGTAGTAAGAGTAGTAGTAATAGTAGGTAGTAGTAAGAGTAGGTAGTAGTACGAGTAGTAGTAATAGTGAGTGCTAGTAGTAGTCATTGGTACTAATAGTCATTGGTACTAATAGTCATTGGTACTAATAGTCATTGGTACTAATAGTCAATGATACTAAGATGGCGTTTGGCAAGTATTAGCAATGGTCCTTGTCTTGAACCCGTGCACCAGATGTAACTCGGGGTATCTGGGTGGTGCGCCAATGATAGCTCTCACTGATAACGTGGAGCGCGGGTCACGTGCGAGCGCACACTTATCACTACTGGCAAGCAATACTCCCAAACACCAAGCGTTCGGAATCAGCGTATCGTCCTAGAACCGCCGGCCCGGCACATGAAAAACACCTGAAACATCCCTGAAACACGTCTGAACCGTTTTAGAAACATCTCTGAAACTCCACTCAAATACCCCTGAAGCCATATCTAAAACGTCCAACATCGTTCGCCTCCAGATCTCCCTCCAACTTCTGCCGTTGCCGCCACACCTTCTGCTGCGCTCGTCCAATCGCCTCAGCATCCAGTCCGTCTTCTTCTGCTGGCCATTTTAGTCTGTATCCGGTTTTTCCGCCGTCAAAATTCCGCTTTACCCGCCGTTTCACCTTAAAAACCACCGCAAATCCATGGATCTGTATTCCACGCCGTCGGCGGGAGGCCCCACCAAGACGTCTCAGCCCGTCAGTTCGTTGACTAAGCTCTTGAGCGAAAACAACTCGGCCGTGGCGTCCAAAAACGGTTCTCTGACCTCCATAGCCTCCAACAACGGTCCCCTGACGCCCGTAGGCTCCCACAACGGCTCTCTGGCGTCTTTGGCCGTGGATCCCGACCACGGGTTTCCTCCAAAGCCCGATTCGGCTTACGAAATCGACCCGGGCATTTCAATGGCGCTTCCTGGTAACGATACTCTGATTTCTCCGCATCAAAAGGCCCCGGTGGTGGTCAGTGGTGGTTTCGATAGCCCCTGCGAGGCCATTGACAGCCATTTCGACGCTGACAAGTTTTCTCGAGATGTGCCCATCCGGGCGCCTTCTGTTGCCAATCACCGCGTCAACAGAACAAACTCGGTGTCCCACACGTCTTTCTTCTCAACCGGAGGCTATGGAAATGAGAGTTTATCGTCCAGTATACCATATGGGGCACCCGGTGGACGGGGCAGTGGTTCCTTGGGCAAATCGGCCGGTTCCATGCTGAATTTTTTGCCTCAAATGGCCCTGGCAGGCCTGGACCACGTGCCCAACCTCCCCAATGGTCAGCCCATCAACTCCGTACATATCCAGTCACCTCAGGTGAACTCGCTGTCGATCGAGCCCCGGTTTGTCATCTCCAAGCAGCGCGTGGCACAAGCCCAAGCCGCATCCATGTCCACTAGTGCTCGGCTGGGGTCCAACCTGAGTCTTTCGTTTCTTTTTTCGTCGAAAAAGGGCCTGAAGTCCAATAACTCGTCCACGGACTTGGGCTCGTTTTACAACAACGCCCAGCAGGAGCCGCAGGTGTTTGGTATTTCGCCTTCGTCCACTTCTTCCATGGACAGCAACAACTTTGCACCCAGCCTGCGCCATAACTCCATGGCCAACCTCAAGCGGTTCTTCAAGAAAACGGGCTCGCCCAGCCAGCCCACGGTCATGGGCAACTTGTCGTCTTCTTTGCGCTCGAATGCAGTCCATTCCAATGCAGTGTATTCCTCCAATGCTACTCCTGTAACCAGCTCAATGATCAATGCCCAATATTCCAACCAATCGTTGAATCCAACTGCCTCAGAAACATCTTACCTGCAGTCTCCCGGGGGCTCTTTTGCACCCGGGTCAATGACCATGAGTAGCTCCATGAACATGAGCAGAACACCATCGGTTATCCGGGCCCAGGAACGTAAAGGTTCTGTTCTGGGCATGATCAACCTGCAGGTTTTACCATTTTCCAAGCGCTACAGCAAGTTCATGGAGAGCTTAGGTGCAGGAGCTGGTGGAGCAGTCAAGCTTGTCAATCGGTTATCGGACAAAAAAGTTTTTGCCGTCAAGGAGTTCCGGGCCAAGTACCAGAACGAGAGCAAGCGGGACTATGCCAAGAAAATTACTGGGGAATATTGCATAGGGTCCACATTGAAGCATCCGAACATCATTGAAACTGTGGAGATCTGTTATGAAAATGAGCGCATTCTCCAAGTCATGGAGTACTGTGACTTTGACTTGTTTGCTATTGTCATGTCCAACCAGATGTCACGTGAAGAGATCGATTGTTGTTTCAAGCAGATTCTCTCCGGAATCCACTACTTGCACTCTATGGGTTTGGCGCACCGGGACCTTAAATTGGACAATTGTGTGGTTGATGCACGAGGCATAGTCAAGATCATTGACTTTGGGTCCGCGGTGGTGTTCTCATATCCCTTCACCAAGAACTTGATCGAGGCGCAAGGAGTTGTGGGATCTGATCCATATTTGGCACCCGAAGTGTGTGTGTTTAGCAAGTACGACCCTCGGCCCGTGGACGTGTGGTCGGTGGCCATCATCTACTGCTGCATGATGCTCAAGAAGTTCCCATGGAAGGTGCCCAAGTTGATCGACTCCAGCTTCAAGTTGTTTGCTACGAGAGGCGAGTTCACGCAATTCAGCGAGATTCTCACGCGGACGCCCGAACATAACTTTGGCGTCAACGACATGAGCGATATCAAGGAGGCCGTGGAAGAGTTTGAAGAGTCCAGTGGAAACGCCCACACGTCCAGTGAAACCGGAGCTAATCGGTTGCTTTTGGCGTTACCACATGATTGCCGTACATTAATTGGGCGCATGGTGGAGTTGGCGCCTGCATGCCGGATCTCAGTGGAAGACTGCTTTAAGGATCCATGGCTCAATGGCATCCATATGTGCACGGTGGAAGAGCGGGTTAAGGAGGACGGGACGTTCAACTACCAGGTGTACAAGGGCGAGGACCATGAGCATACCACGGTGGACCAGTCCAAGGCACACATAGCAGCTTTCGACAAGAAGAAAAAGACTTAGTCATAGAATAGAATACAGTCAAGTCAGAAGGAATCAGGAGGACATTATGAGAAGCAGGGGTTACAGGGACCCGGGACAGGTCGGAGGGACCTTCAGACCGGAGTAATCCCTCCATTGCCTGATGACCTTTGCTGATAACCTCGACATCGGCTATAGTTGCCCCCACATCGTATGATTGGGGCCCCAAACGTTATTGTCTATATGGGGTATTTTCGGGTGCACGGGTGTGCCACCAATTATAAGAAAAGGCTAGTCCAGAACCCAGAACTGCCTATTTCACTCTAACCACAGTACATACTAGTCTAGACTCTACTGTCTAGATACTACTGTCTATAGATACTACTCTAGACTCTACTGTGTATACATACTACTCTAGACTCTACTGTCTAGACTCTACTGTCTATAGATACTACTCTACAGTCTATACATACTACTCCACTACCAATACTACTCCACTACTAATCCACTACTAATACTACTCCACTACTAATACTACTCCACTACTAATACTACTCCACTACTAAAGCTACTGATTCAATACTGAAGTTATATGAGATACTGAAGATACCAAAGGTACTACTGATACTATTTATAGCTTCTTGTTGTTACGTAGGTACTCTGTTTAGTATGTTCATTCGCCGATGATTCTCCAGATGGAGAAATCGGGCTACTTAAGTACTTGACACAGGCGTCACCTAGTTAACCCGTAGTTGATTGGTATTGGTGGTTTTGCGGCAAAACACTTCATCAGAACGATAGTTGATATGTTCTTGGTGGTCGCACCAACCGAGCCGAAACTGTCAAATGCTATGTGACTACGTTATAGAATGGGCATTTTTAGGATGAGACTGCCACGCTTCGTAATATCTGTCTCATGGGTAGAGCTCCTCTAGAGTGGATCTTTTTAGACTAGTAGTAGATTTTTTAAGAGTATTAGTGGATCTTTTTAGGGTAATAGTGGATCTTTTTAGAGTAATAGTGGATTTTTAAGACTAGTAGTGGGTTTTTTAAGAGTAATAGTGGATCTTTTTAGGGTAATAGTGGATTTTCTTTGAGTAATAGTGGATTTTTTAGAGTAGTAGTGGATTTTTTTAGAGTAATAGTGGATTTTTTAGCCTAGTGGTGGATTTTTAAGAGTAGAAGTGGATCTTTTTAGAGTAATAGTGGATTTTAAAGACTAGTAGTGGATTTTTTTAGGGTAAGAGTGAATTTTTAAGACTAGTAGTGGATCTTTTAAGAGTAATAGTGGATTTTTAAGACTAGTAGTGGGTTTTTTAAGAGTAATAGTGGATCTTTTTAGGGTAATAGTGGATTTTCTTTGAGTAATAGTGGATTTTTTAGAGTAGTAGTGGATTTTTTTAGAGTAATAGTGAATTTTTAAGACTAGTAGTAAATTTTTAAGAGTAGAAGTGGATCTTTTTAGACTAGTAGTGGAGTAGTAGAGCTAGTGGTTGAGAAAAAATATGAACTATAAGAAAAGGAAGATTCTAGAATTGGTAATTCAAGCTTGAATTGTAACCTTGTAACCTTAGTAGTGCCAAAATATTTCTATATGATTATGTTTTATACCATTATCATAAATAGAACACTGTTAGATTCTTGTTATAACGTTTAGTACTAAGTTACCTTTATTCGTTGATGGAGTTTCAATAAGTGGGAATCCGAGTACCTTATATAGCTAGCGGTTCAACAATCAGAGTGGAGTAGGGTGGTTAATGCCAGGTCACGAGGTAAGGTGAATCGATGAGGCCAAGTCACGGGCGAAAGTGCCATGGGTGAGTCAATAGCCATTGTATCAGGCAGAGAGGTTGCATAATATCCCCATAGGTAGATCCCTACCTATGGTGGGTCTGACAAACACATATGTATATATTAGATTTCCATCTAATTATCTTGGTAGCACTTATTTAAGTAGCTCTAGCTGCATTAGCTTTTCTTTGTTTGTTATATTACCTGGTTCATATCAAATGAAATTAACTAATAGAATAACTAGAGGTACTAAAACTCCTTATATTTCATTAACAGTTGATTGTACTATTTACAGAGACAGAAAAAAGTTTGTTAATGTGAGCTTTAATATTATTAGTTATATAATTTTATGTTCTTTGATACATTTATGTTAGCCTAAACTTGTATTCGTTGATTGTTCTTCAAAAAGAGGAACCGGAGCGGGTTGTAAGGATAAACCAACCTCTGCAGGTAGCAGGATATTAGAAGGTTGCTGCTAAGGGGAGTCACCAGGCGGCAGTTGGACGCGGCGACGCTTGTGATTTGCACACGGAGTCGATGTAGCTCCATTGAATCCCGGCACAGCGGAATTGGCGGTAACCTGGTGATCAAGCAGGACAGTAGCCAGCACAAGTCGATAAGGAGGCTGAAGTTCGCTAAACAGTGTAGTATGAGACCAGTGTCCCAAAGAAACAGCTCTCGTGTAACTCCTCAAGTATTCACATATCTTGATGAGACTATGAACTTTATCCCGGCTGCTCCATATCGTATGCTGGACTGTACTCCATGGTTATTGAGAGGTCCTCCTGATGTACCTACCATAAAAGTTCAGTTAGTGTTAAGTAATCTACATTCATTAATCACTTTGTTCTAAACTTTAAAAGAAAACGTGACATTCGAAACCCTCGAGAAACTTGAAAACTCGAAAAACTCGATATCTCGATATCTCGAAATCTCGAAACCCTCGAAAAACTTGAAATCTCGATATCTCGAAATCTCGAAACCCTCGAAAAACTTGAAATCTCGAAATCTCGAAATCTCGAAACCCTCTCCTGTAGAACAATGATAAGGATTGTTCTAGAATATTGACACGGCATTCGCAAAGGCCATTATTACGATCGGACAGAGTAGGGTTCATAATACATCTATAGGCAGGGTCTTGCTTATCGTGGATCTAACATATAATATGGACAATTACTTTGTTAGATTAGATTTCTGTTGGCACTTTGAATACCTAATGGTTACTATATTCACCGATGATTTTTTAAAGGGAGGAACCGGGCTAGAAATTGGGCAAGGAATTGGGCTAGGAATTGGGCTAGAAATTGGCCTAGAAATTGGCCTAGAAATTGGCCTAGAAATCGGGCTAGAAATCGGGCTACTTATACAGTTGGCAGCGGTATCGCCTAGTCAATCGTCGTTGCCAAGTGCAAGCGAGAAAACCCTTTATATCCCACTGGTACCTCTGGTTCCTTACATTTCCTCCGGGGACCTCGTACAATGATGGCTTTAGAGATGTCATTTGCAATGGCTATTGTTGGTATTGTACATGGTAAGCTTTAAAAATACCTCTATGAGCAAACCCTGCCTATAGTTGATCTAACGTAGAGTATTAGTGTAGTAGTAGAGTAATGGAGTAGGGCGGTAGTACATAGTAGAGTAGTAAATAGTAGAGTAGTACATAGTAGAGTAGTACATAGTAGAGTAATGTGGTAGTACACAGTAGAGTAGTATGTAGTAGAGTACTAGAGTAGTAGAGTAATTATTATGTTCTTTATAACGTGTGTTTGCCTAATCTTGTATTCGTTGATGGTTTCTCAAAGAGGAACCGGAGTGGTTTATATATTTTGAGAGAAACGTGGAACCGAAAAACTCTCCACTAGAACAATGGTAAGGATTGTTCCAGAATATTCGAAAGGACCATCATAGTACTTTACACAACGATGGTCGTGACACGAAGTTTGCAATGTCCATTGTAACAATTGGACTGAGAGGTTTCATAATACCTTCATAGGCAGGGTCCTGCCTATAGTGGATTTAACAGTAATGAAGTAATGGAGTAGTGTAGTATTGTAGTAGTGTAGTAGTGTAGTAGTGTAGTATTGTAGTAGTGTAGTACAGTAGTAGTGTAGTATTGTAGTAGTGTAGTAGTGTAGTACAGTAGTAGTGTAGTAGTACGTAGTAGTACGTAGTAGTACGTAGTACATAGTAGAGTAGTGTAGTAGTACATAGTAGTGTAGTAGTGTAGTAGTGTAGTACAGTAGTAGTAGTACAGTAGTAGTAGTACAGTAGTAGTGTAGTACAGTAGTAGTAGTACAGTAGTAGTGTAGTACAGTAGTAGTAGTACAGTAGTACAGTAGTAGTAGTACAGTAGTACATAGTAGTGTAGTAGAGTAATGTGGTAGTACAGTAGTACATAGTAGTGTAGTAGAGTAATGTGGTAGTACATAGTAGAGTAGTACAGTAATGTGGTAGTACACAAGTACACTTATTCCTAATTGATAACTACACTTGTTAATAATTCTTCAGGAAGAGAAATCAGCCGTACTTAAATACTCCGCATGAGAGCAATCCTTCCTTAGTAACGGCGAACTAAATGGGAAGTAGTTAAAGTGAACCATCTCGGAGATTATTAGCTGGACACGTTAGTTCAATTTCTGTATGGGTAGAGCTCAATTTCTGTATGGGTAGTGCTCAATTTCTGTATGGGTAGTGCTCAATTTCTGTATGGGTAGTGCTCAATTTCGGTATGAGTAGAGTTCAATTTCTGTATGGGTAAAGCTCAATTCCTTTATGAGTAGACTACTTGAAATACGTTATTTAACACTTACAGCATAGACTAATATATTCGGTCTGAACTTACAAGAGCTTGTATACAATGCACATACAGTGTTTTTCAAAATTATTCAAACCAGCGCCACAAAAGTATTCAAACCAAGAAGAAAGAATGGTTCAAACCAAATGGCGTAATGTTTCACACCCCTTTTTATTCATTCACAATATTCTGAAATCTTAAATCTGGAGGCTTACCTCTTATGTACTACAATTGGGAGTCTTGAAGTATTAATCAAGGGTCAAAACGGACGGAACTGAACTGATTTCCTTGTTATCCTGGATACAACAACTTGTCCATTTGGTTTGAAAGACTGTGCAAAGGGGTACGAAACATTTTGTTGCGCTGGTTTGAATAGTTTTGAAAAACACTGTATAACCTATAGTTATGACTCAGTATTTTGGAGTGTCTCCAGTTCATATTGGATTCTTGCTATAATGTTTCATGAATAAAACTAAGTTACTATTATTGATTGATGATTTCTCAAAGGGAGGAATCTGGGAGAAGAAATTTCACTGATTATTGGGAATATGTTAGATTCTTGTTATAACGTTAAGTACTAGTTATCTTTATTCGTTGATGATTCCTCAAGTGAGGAATCTGAGCTACTTTTTTAGTGTTTTCAAGAGCCGAGATCGCTGCGGAACAACTACTTAGCGATCATTGATGTACTCAAAACCAGTTCTTTCTCGTACTCCGTACATGAAGGCTGGGTAGAAGCTGAGTAGAAGGCTGATTAGAAGGCTGATTAGGAGGCTGATTAGGATGAGTAGAAGGCTGATTAGGAGACTGAGTAACAGTGGCCATTGTCTCGGACAGAGAGGTTTCATAATATCCTCATAGGTAGATCCTTACCTATGGTGGGTCTGACAGAATAGGTGTAGTGTGGAGGAGTTCGCACATTTTTGTAAAGTTGAAGGTTCACGATAAAATACATAAAAAGAACGGAAAAATCTGAAATGGATAATATTTAATAAAATTTGTTCCTAGGTCATTAAAGAAATCTTTAAAAAAAAAGTTACATTACAATTCACGTTAATACTTTGAATCCACCCAAAATCAACACTTATACTTTCAACAATGATTTTATGGGTAGGGCACGACCATTGGAATAGCCCTATGGTAGAGTAATATAGAGAAGATAGAGAAGAGGAGTAATTTAGTGAAGATAGAGAAGATAATAATGTATATAGTAGTAAAGCTTAATGGGTCACATATGGTTAACGAGCAATTATGCAAATAATAAGGTTTCTGTGTTAGATCCACCATAGGCAGAATCCTACCTATGAAGGTATTATGAAGCCTCTCAGTCCAATTGTTACAATGGACATTGCAAACGCCGTATCACCACCACCATTGTATGAAGTACTATGATGGTCCTTTCGGCTATTCCAGAAACAATACTTCCATTGTTCTGATAGAGAGTTTTTCGGATCCACGTTTCTCTCAAAGGTATATAAGCCACTCCGATTCCTCTCTTTGAGGAACAATCAACGAATATAAGAAGTTAGGCATAAATGTATTAAAGAACATAACACTATACTATACTATACTATACTATACTATACTATACTATACTATACTATACTATACTATACTATACTATACTATACAGTGTTCTTCAAAATTATTCAAACCAGCGTGACAAAACTATTCAAACCAGCGTGACAAAATGTGAACCAAGAAGACAGAATGGTTCAAACCAATTGGCATAATGTTTCACACCAACTTTCATTAGAATTAAATATTCTGAAACCTTAAATCTGTACGATCGCCTCATATATACTACATTTGTGAGTCTTGCAGTACCAACCAAGGGTCAAAACGGACGGAGCCAAACTGGTTTTACTGTTATTCTGTATACAACAACTTGTCCATTTGGTTTGAAAGACTGTGTGAAGGGGTACGAAACATTTTGTCACGTTGGTTTGAACCATTTTGTCTTGTTGGTTTGAAACATTTTGTCACGCTGGTTTGAATACTTTTGAAAAAAAACTGTACTATACTATACTATACACACTATAGTTCACTACTTTCACTGTATAAGAATTTCATGAGCCTTGTTATATTCTTGTGTAACGTTCAGGTGCTGAGTTACCTTTATTCGTTGATGATTACCCAGAGGAGGGTATCGGGCTACTTAAGTAGTTAATCGTGAGTACTGCCTGAATTGTAAGTAGAAAGAGATAGAGAAAGAGATAGAGAAAGAGATAGAGAAAGAGATAGAGAAAGAGAGAGAGAAAGAGAGAGAAAAAGAGATAGAGAAAGAGAGAGAAAGAGATAAGGTAGATATTGTTAGATTCTTGTTGTTACGTCAGGTACTCTATTTAGTATGTTTATGGTTGATGATTCCCCAGAAAGAGGAATCTGAGCTATTTAAGTATTTGACGAAAGCGTCGTCTCAACGGTTGTTGCTACCATACTTAATCTACTATACTATACCATACCATAATCTACCATACTATACTCTACCATACCATAATCTACCATACTATACTCTACCATACCATAGTCTACCATACCATACTCCACCATACCATAATCTACCATACAACACTCTACCATACCATAATCTACCATACCATACTCCACCATACCATAATCTACCATACCATACTCCACCATAATATACTCTACCATATTCTACCATACCATAGTATACTCTATGTAGTGTAGATGTGTTAACGCCAGATCCTCAACGGCAATTGCGGCACCAGGAGAACCAATGAGTAACCATGGAGTAACGTCCAGTGATTGACTAACACTATAAGACACTGATGTCATTGTCTTATCAAGATATGTAAACACTTCAGGACAAGTGTTTAATTCAGGAGGAGAAGAAGAAGAGTTATCAGTGCTCATTGAAGTATTACCAATACGAGATCTTTTGGTGGGTCTGGTTCTTGGAGGCATCTTAGTATACCTCAGGCAGTTGATTTTAATTAAAGTTATTAATAATAGAATAGGGCAAAGTCCCCATTATATAATGGAGAGATTTTTCCTTCACCACTGTAACAATTGTTGCTATAATTGATTGCTGCGAAAACTGATTGCGTTCTACCCCGCAAGCCGTGGGCTAGTAGCACGCTGTTGATTGCTGTTTTCCAACACCATACTCTACTCTATGTAGTGTAGTGTGATGTCCACTTTACATCTGGTCTACTAGCTCTACCATACTCTACCATACCATACTCTACCATACCATAATCTACCATACCATAATCTACCATACCATACTCTACCATACTTAGTCTACCATAATCTACCACACCATAATCTACCATACTATACTCTACCATACTCTACCATATTCTACCATACCATACTCTACCATCTATACTCTACCATACCATACTCTACCATACTCTACTCTACTCTTCTACACTATATAATTCTACACTAATAGGATATTACCATGCTAAGGTTCGATTACTTACTTTTCTCTATACTATGCTAAGTACTACTAAACTACACTGCGCTACACCACACTATACTTTATTATAATACTACACTACTATGTACTACACTACTACACTACTCCATTACTTCATTACTTCATTACTGTTAAATCCACTATAAGCAGGACCCTACCTATGAAGGTATTATGAAGCCTCTCAGTCCAATTGTTACAATGGACATTGCAAACGCCGTATCACCACCACCATTGTATGAAGTACTATGATGGTCCTTTCGAATATTCTGGAACAATCCTTACCATTGTTCTAGTGGAGAGTTTTTCGGATCCACGTTTCTCTCAAAGGTATATAAGCCACTCCGATTCCTCTCTTTGAGGAACAATCAACGAATATAAGAAGTTAGGCATAGATGTATTAAAGAACATAACAACTACACTACATTATACAATGATATATAGTACTACCCACAACTACTCTATCTACTTATCCTTAACACTTAACAATTGGTTATTGGTCAAAGGGTCTCCATTCATTTTTTGCAAGATGTCTATTGAGTACTGACTACAACTGATGTGACCACCCTTACAACACCACTCCATAAGCTAACATTGAACATAGACTACCATGCTCTACTATACTCTACCATACCAGACTCTACTCTACTCTACCATACTATACTCTACCATACTTTACTCCACCATACTCTACCATACTCTACTCCACCATACCATACTCTACCATACCATACTCTACCATACTATTCTCTACTCCACAATACCATACTCCACCATACTATACTCCACCATCCTATACTCTATGTAGTGTAGTGTGATGGTCTACTTTATAATCTGGTCTACTAACTCTACCATACTATACTCTATGTAGTGTAGTGTGATAATCTTTGGGATGGATCTGGTCTGATTCGAATGGAGTTCGTTGGATTGAGTGGAAGGCTGTATTGAGCACATATTCTCTCACGGCTGGGAGAGACCCAGTCTTGATCATTTAAGAACATTTGATTAGGCATAATGTAATAACATATAGCAGATATATATTTATATATTAATATCTTGAGTTTAGATATAGGAGAAGACTTTAAGTGGTTTCAGAAATGATCTTATATTTATGTATTTTAGAAACCATATTATCTCACACCCAGTCATTCTCTCCCTTCTATTTACACGTCAGTCCTCCCTTTATTATTTTCAGACATTCAGTCACTCATTTCTTTCTCACTCAGTCAGTAAGTCACTAATTACTTTTTCACTCAGCCACTCAGTCAATTGGACTTGGAGAGGTTTGACACCTTTTTCGAGTCATCTGACCCAAGTATCAATAAGAATCAACGTATCACGCCATCATTAGTAACTTCCCTTTGGGGACTTATAATAAACGCATGGTTTCGATATGTATCTCTTGAACCCAAATCTCATGATACCCTTGTGAATGACTTGATGCGAGGTGCCTGCTTCAACTTATATAATCCAAATAAAGACTTCCTTAGTCTGAGGAGTAAATGTCCTTGGCATCAGGTTGAAATAGTCTTTGATTGATATCAGTCAGTCTCTCTCTCACAGTCAGTCACTTACTTATTCAGTCAGTCACTTACTCACTTAGTCACTCAGTCACTCAGTCAGTCAGTCAGTCAGTCACTCAGTCACTTACTCAGTCACTCAGTCACTCAGTCACTCAGTCACTCAGTCACTCACTTACTTACTCACTCCCTCACTTACTTACTCACTCACTCACTCATTCACTCACTCACTCACTCATTCACTCACTCACTCGCTCTCGCTCGTTCATTCGTTCGCTCGTTCATTCGTTCGCTCGTTCATTCGTCGCTCTCTAGTTCTCACGGAGTAACCTCCACGCCAATAGCTTTAGCAGTAGACACAACTGCTCCGCAAATAGCGCGCATATCCACATCCTTATGCCTGTCATCAGTCTTCTTAATCTTCGCAATCTCGTACACATGCTTCAAAGAGATCTTACCCACGATATTTTTCGTAGGCTGGTCACTCCCTTTTTTGACGTTGGCTGCCTTCATCAAAAGCCACGACGTGGGCGGAGACTTCATTTCGAAGGTGAACGTGCGGTCGGGCTTGATGGTTAGAAGCACCGGCACGGGTGTCCCGGGCTGGAGGTGTCCGCTGCGCGCATTAAATTCTTTACAGAAATCAATGGCCTTGACACCTTTGGATCCTAACGCTGGGCCAACTGGGGGGGCAGGAGCTGCTTGTCCTGCACCGACCACCAACTTGACCATAACTCTTTTGGCTGACATGATTGGTTGGTTGGTTTGGGGTTGGGGTTTAGTAAGGTATGGCGTTTACTAGGGCTAGTGTTTATACAGAGGGTAGTAGTTAGTGGTTGTAAGTTTGTAGTAGGTGGTGAGGAGACGAGATGGTGAGAATTTCGCACACCCGTACCTCCGACTCTATACCCACTGGTAATAGGTACAGGCCACAGGCAGTGTGGTATTAATACTGGTACTGGGTGTATTATTAATATTACTGTTCTGATACTGTTCTGATACTGATGTACTGTTATTGCTACTGTTACTGTCACTGCAACTGTTACTATCACTGATGGTATTGTCGACTAAGGCTATTAAATGACATTTCTAGATGTATTGCGTCATATGTCTTCGGTGAATCTCAGACGCGAGTTGTTGCTTCGATGTTCGCCCGCCCACAACGTGCTGGGTTGTCTTTGGAATAGAAACTCGTCGCCCAGATCATACTCCGACCCGGGACTGTAGCTTTCCTCGGCAATATCGTTTCGTGGGTATGGCGTCTCTTCAACGCCTGCGCTCTCGCCTGCCATCTGACGCGGACTGGTGTCCAGGAAACTACCTTGGCCGACTGAGTTGTATCTAGAGTGGCCCTGCGACCCAAGTGCTGAGCTACGGTTACCGCTGTTCTGCCCCATCGTGGTTGATGCAGACCGGAACACCGAGTCGAGGTTGTTGCTGTTGGTGACTCCACGGTACTCAAAATCCGAGTTGGCTCCCGCCGCTTCACCTGATCCTGCGGCCGCGGCTGCCAAAGCACTACTGACGTTGTTCCTGGATCCTAACGACCCATGCTGGTTTTCCAAGTCTCCGAAGCCACTCATGCGGTTGGAACCTCCAAACGAAGACCCGCCCTTGGACCCGAAGATCTTCTTGAACCCACTGGACTTTTCAATCTCGTCACTATCGTCAGCAAAATCAGGAGAAATGTTCTCCATCTTCTTGCCACGCTTCTTGAGGAAGATAAAGAAGGCCAAACCTCCAATTAATACCGTGCCTCCAACTCCTCCCACAACTCCTCCAATGATCTTGTTGTTTCTGGGCGAGATCCCTGATCCACCCGAGTCCGAGTTGGCATTGGCAGCCGTGGGGACTGTGATAAGCGTGGTGATGGTTGTGTCGGGCAAAACACTGATGGTGGAGATATACGACCCGGCTGTACGCGACGAGGAAGATGGGGCTGGGGTAATGGACGACTGGCGTTCAGTGGTAGAGCTCTCATTTTGCGAAGACACGTCCCTCGAGCTAGCGGACGACAGTGATCGACTGGATGATGAATCTTGCAGCAACAAATCTGATGTAGATGCAGTTTCGGTCTGGGAAGCAGTACTGGCCCAAGACCATGAGCTGCTAGACAGCTCGGCCGAAGAAGTAACCGACGAGGCTTGGTTCGGGGAAGAGGATGATGCGGCATCCGAGCTGGATGCTGGTGCAGATGATGACGATGATGGCGATGCTGAGGATGGGCTTGCAGACGACGACGACGAAGCTGGCGAAGAAGATGCCTGTGCAGAAGACGATGTAAACACGGAAGATGATGAGGATGTCAACGACGACACGAGGGAAGAAACATCAGTGGCTGAGGATAAAAAAGATGAGGAGGGGGCAACACTGGAAAAAGAGGCTACCGAGGAAGCCACAACACTCGCAGGCAGCACACTAGTGAAAAGCGACATGGAAGAAGGGCTAGTAGTAAATCGAGACGAAGCCTGAGAGGGCGCAGAGGAAAACACAAACGAAGGAGAATTCGAGGCGAGGTTGGACAATGAGTTGGCAGGGGATATTGACATGGACGAAGTTGCGGATGCAGATAGGATGACGTAGCTCGGATCAGACAGAGAGAAAGAAGGCAGTCTCTGAGATAGGTCTGAGATGAATTGGGATGCAGTAGTGGTGAATGGCGTGGACGTCGTCCCGTTGGGATCTAATATTAGACTCATGGGAGAAAAAATCTGGAAAAGCTCACTCTAGGGCATGGATGCAGGACCAGGCTATTTTTAGGATTCAATGAGGAATGTCACCGCCAGAATGTGAGGAGCCTAGTCGAAAGGACAAGAAGGATGCTAAAGAAAAAAAATGCAAGGATGGAAAGAAAACAACTGACAGGAGAGAAAAAAAATTTAGAAGACGGGGGTGGGGGGTGCGGTTGTGGGCTTTATCAACTAGGCGTGCGTCGGGAAGGAGCGCATTGCAAGGGGGATAACGCAGCAGGCAAGCGGCAGAAAAGAGCGCAATATCAAAGAATATCCAGGCGACCTCCAGAGGCGGCGAGAGCCACCTATTAATAGTGCGACGCATGATGCGCTTCCATGGCAAGTATCACTTCTGAAACACCTCTGAAGAAGCATCATGCAAACTCCGAAGCAACACAAACCAACACAAAGTCAATCCCTCGCAACAAGGGGTGCATGAAGCAAGGAATGCAAGTGCCCGGGCCAACTACATAAAAGGCGGGAATCCGGTGAGGTTGGAGGCGGCCAATTTTTTTTCGATGAAAGGCGGTACGGATCTGGGTTATTTTTGGCGATTGTTTCAGCTTCGTTTTTTTTAAAGTTATGTGATGCTTGTCACCTCTAGTGCATTGGTTTCAAGACGCGGCAAAATTGCGCCAGGGGGCGTTATGGCCTCCAAGAGTCTGCTCGGAACTTCCTCGCACCTTCCACCAAGTGCAACTAATGAGCTGCGTCGCGCACATGATATTGCAGATTTCGCGATACGCATGCAAGCTGCATCCCTTCGAGCGGCAACAGACTCGCTTGGGGCCCCGAGCTTCCGAGCTTCTGCTGGTGCTTGGTACAGGTGGAGCTGCTGTCCTGCGTTTAAGAAACGAGCCGTGCTCGTTATACTTACTACGAGAATAGTGTCTTTCTTTTCTTTTTCTTTGTTCGATGTCACAATCGCACTTTATTTTGCAGATTTCAATCAATCCACTTGCGACCTGTATACACGTCGACATCTTGTCCAGCAAGAAAGACAAAAGACAAAAGACAATTGAATAAGAACCTCGAAAGAAACTCTTGATTTTAATCTACTTGCTTCTTTTGATACTTCGAGATTTTTCCCTATTTGGAAAATTTCGTTCCTCACCGGCTTTTCTCGTTTGGGGTCTCTATTCCTTCTTCTTGGGACTTTCTTACTTTGTCCACTCATTTTGTGGGCTTATCTATTGGCACACTACAGAACACAACAGAAAAAAAAACCGCTTTTCTACGAGAATTTCAATGGAATTTCTATGCAGTTTTCCCCTGGCAAGGCTTATCCGAAGTGTGGCTTCTTTTCTCCTTGAGCCGGTCGTAAGGAGAAGCAGTGATGACTCGTTTAAGCGCTTGACGTCTTTATTAGCCCGTTCTGCATGATGTCTCAGCTCAGGTGTGTATGAAGTCTCGGACACGGCACACACTTTACTGCATTCAGTAACTCGAAGTAATTACTGCAAAATCAGGAATTTCTTGATTTTTCCAGCAAATCAGGATAGTAAAAATTCTAAAGGTTTCTGGTTTTTAAAGGATTCTACTGGGTTTTATTTGTATTGATGATTACGATGATTATTGATTATTGAGTTTTAATTGGTGACGTGAATGAACATTGATCATGACTCATGACTTCTAAGATCATGAGCTACAGATTTGCAGGACACCCATTCCAAAAAGATCTGCACGTTGTCACGATCATGAAGTGACAAGACTTGATTGATGAGATCATCGCATTGACCGTCGGATTGGAAAGGCGGATTGGAGGGTCGGATTGGAAGGGCAGATTGGAAGGGCAGATTGGAAGGGCAGCTTGAAGTGGGGGAAAGTGTCCGTTCGAGACTTGCTCGTATTATAACCATATGGTATTTGGTCTGCTCCAACAACTCAAGGATCTATCGGATCTGGGATTATTCCAGCTATCAAAACAGGAGATGGCTACTGCATCTGGATGGCCTGGAAACCCTTTCCACTGACTACGCCGAGCCAGTCGTCGGAGCCATTTTTCCAGCACACCGTGTTAACCTCCATGTCGTCTGAATATGCAAGCACGGGGGTATCGATCACCGGGCGGCCTTCCTTGGAGGTACGCTGGCTGACCCCCAGAGAGCAGTCCCACAAAAGAGCCTGGCAGTCATCGCCTCCGGTGGCCAACATATTGCATGAAGGATGCCACTCTATGGAATTGATGGCACCGGAGCTGGCACCATCAAACAGCCCATCAAGTGTGATCACAGGCACGCCAGGCATACGCATATCGATAATAAGAACCTGGTTCAGGTTTACGCCCACCGTGGCCAAGTGGTGTTCGTCGATATTGGACGTCAGAAGCTTCAAGAGCGCATGCAGGTTATAGTGGGACAGCTTGTTCTCTGGTGTGGAGAGGCTGCAGGGCTCATAGATGATGGTGGAGTGCTCTAAGGATCGAAGGTCAAATACCCGCATAGACCCATCGTTGGATACACTGGCAAAGACGTTGGTACTCCTATGGATGAACTTGACGTCAAACACCTCCAGATCATGAGCAATCAACTGCGTCTTGACCTGTGCCGTGTCCTTATTCTTGCCTTGCGATCGGGACCGGCTCAAGTCCCATACTGTACACGTGGTATCCACCGACAGAGTGATGATGGTGCATGGATCGGTCTTATTCCAATCGAACGATGTGACAGGAGGAAACGTGTTGATGTCGTACGCCTCCGACCCACTCCCAGCATTAGCCGTGGAGTTATTGGCCAAGAGATGGGTCTGCACCAAACCACCAGCCCCCAAATTTTGATCGTCAAACTTGTATAGACGCAACACTTCTGAGGACGTGGCGAGGCGGTCGGTGCCACGTGGATCCCATTGCATATGAGTCACAGGATAATCCACCAGGGTTTCGGCCACTGCCGAGAACTGGAACCCCTGGGTTTCACCATTCTTTTCGACGCCCGTTCCATCGTGGTATTGTTGTTGCTGTTTCTGTTGCAGTTGCAGTTGTTGCAGTTGGTTCTGGTACTGGCGACCGTGCACCACCTGGAGCTTATTCTGGTAGCCCTCACGGAAGGAGCTAAGGGCCACGAACTCGCCATCACCATTTGACGCCCAGTCCGCACAATAAAGCAGGTACTGCGAAGCAAAATACGATGAGCGGGAAAGACCATGGGCCAGCGGCGAGTCAAGGTCACCAGTATTGATTTGTCGTTGTGGTGGAGGAATCGAACCGGGCACGTGATGCAAGTAGCCCGGCAGAAGGCCATTTCCCGGCATACCATTGGTCAGGAGTCCGTTTCCCAGAACCCCAGAAACAGACGAGTGCTTGTTGCGTGTGTTGTACCAGTCCATGAGGAGAGAAGTGAAGTCAAGGATGGGTGAAATCCTTGAGATACCTGGCGCGGTGCACGGGTGCGCGGCCTCCACTTGCTGCTTTCACACCAGCTGCAAATCAGCAGCAAGTCCAGGATTCCATTTCCCGTTAGGATTCCATTTCCTGTTAGGATTTAATTTCCCTTTAGGGTAATGGAAACCTGGATTAAATGAAAATGGAGTTAAATTGGAAAAAAAATGGATTGAAAAATGGATTGAAAAATGGATTGAAAAATTGGATTGGAAAAATTGGATTTGGAAAAGTTGGAATGAGAATTGAAAAGGGACGGAATGAATATTGACAAGGGACGAAATGAAAATTGACAAGGGACGGAATGAGCATGGAAGGAGCTTTTGATTTCAGAGTGAGTTTTACTTGGGACAATGCTAACTCTGGTTGTTGAAGATTACTTGGTGCTGCCAAAATGGTTTGTTCTCATTCTTGAGACGTTTGTGGTGTATTCCATTTTCTCAACATTAAAAACTTTTGCTTTGAGGTATCGCTTCAAGGCGCATTCTCCTACCTATAGAGGCGACCGGATCTTTGGGTTGCATGCATTGTACATTGTGTTGAAGAAAGAAAGAAGGGAGGAAGAAAGGAAGGAAGAAAGGAAGGAAGGAAGGAAGGAAGAAAGGACAGAGTGGGAATTCGACCGACTGGAATGACAGCTATGGAACCACCTTAGGATGAATCGGGTTGTGTTCTTATTAAGTGTGGGATCGCACAGGATATCCTTGTACTATGTACTGTGGTACTATGTGCTGTGGTATTATGTGCTGTGGTACTATATACTGTGGTACTATGTGCTATGGTACAGGATGGTACTATCTTAGAGTTATGGTACTCTGGACTTTGGTACTCTAATGATACAGGATGGTACTATGGTACAGTGGTACAGTGATAATACCATGGTACAGGATGGTACTATGGTACAGTGGTACAGTGATGATACCATGGTTCTGTGATGATACGATGGTACTGTCAAGGTGCTATGGTACTGGGAGGAACTATGGTACTATGATACAGTTATGGTGTTCAACGCACAGCTATCTAACTTTGGAAAAGGTACTATGGTGCAGTGAGGGCATTATGGTACAGAAGATACTATGGCATTATGACAGTGATTTCTATGACACTATGTCAGTGATTTCCATGACACAGTCATGAGAATTGATCTCTTCAAAATGATATGTTGAACAGAGGTTTGTGTTTCTGGATCTGGCTCATGTCAAGGTCATGGGTTTTTTTGGTAATTCAATTTCTACCAACATATTATAATACTTAAGCCTGGTGGAATAGCTTCAAGTGAATCACCTCTTGGATGGCTTGATTAGTGAAGAACTGGTCTTTATGCAGATTTAAGAAGATGGACATCAATTACAATACGATGACTCAAGTCTCCATTATTGTCTCCATTTTGTCTCCATTTTGTCTTCATTTTGTCTCCATTTTTGACAATTTGGTCTTGACAAAAGAAGTCCTATATTTCAGACTGTTGGAAGAAAACACCTCCGAGGTCTTTGAATTGTGGATAGCGAAATGTTTTGGGCCTGATATTTAAGAGTGAATTTGAGCTCGATGTTGAAGAGTGAATTTGAGCTCGATGTTTAAGAGTGAATTTGAACTCTCAATGTGCTGGGAAATCAAAATAGCTCAGTGAAGTTATAAGGGCTTGATGAACATCAGTTCATTAATGGTATTCTACTACTCTATGGAACTATAAAACCCTATGAAATCATAGGATTAAAGAACTCTATGGAAATGACTCGCTTGATCAGTGACTTGAAGTCGGGTAGCGGCAATTGATGAGAAATCCTAATCAAAGATCTAATATCAAGGGCTGGAGAGCAAGTCCACGGGACTCCAATGAACCGTTCATTAAATACCCGGGTCTATTCCAGAAACCATATCAAGTTCATAGAAAAATGAGGCATGAGCCTGGCCAAATGAAGTGAAGTGAGGTGAGGTTACATGGTGAACAAAACAAGAAGAACAAGGAATGAGAATGGGAGCAGAACGAAAAGAGAATGAGAACAGGGACAGACGAGAACAAGGAATGAGAATAACAAGGAATGAGAATGAGTAAAGGGGCAGTTGCACGGTTACAGGGATCTATTAAGTTTACTGAGTTTACTGAGTGTACTGAGACCAAGGGAAATCACGAGATACAGGTTCTAACGAAGTCTACTGAAAATGGCTCTGGGTGACTAGAGTCCTGGAGTTCTGGAGTGACTAAAGACGGACTGTCTAAAGATAGAATGTTTTAGATGGACTGTCTAAAGATAGAATGTCTTAGATGGACTGACTAAAGATGGAATGTCTTAGATGGACTGACTAAAGTTGGACGGTCTAAAGATGGAGTACATGAGTTAGAAGTTGGAGTGTCTAAATATAGGGCCTACAGAGAAAGTGGCTAAAGAGGGTTCAAGGAGGGAATGTTTTCTGAGAGAGTGTTAACGAGACTCTGGAGTGTTTACTGAGGGATTGTTTAAGATGCAAAGTCTAGAGATGGATGTATAAGTCAGAGGATAGAGTCTTTAAAGAAAGAGAGGCTCTAAAGATGGAATGTTAATGAGGGTTTGGAGTGTTAACGACGCTCTGAAATGTTAACGAGGCTTTGGGGTGTCCGAAGAAAGGACTGAGGGAATGTTTAAGACGGTGTGTTTGAGATGAAGCTCTGAGAGGTAACAAAGACGGATGAACAAGAACATCAGATAGGAACATGAATAGGGATGTGTGGGCCTAAAGCTACTTCTCTGAAAGTGACTGAAAGTCTTATTTTCAGTGGTACTTCAGCCGGGGAGTATTGGGTCACAGGAAATAGAGAAATGGAGAAATGGAGGAAATGGAGAAATGGATGGTTGTTGGTCGAATCCTTCACTTGGCTTAACTATATGGATGTATCTCATTACCTAATGGATCACCATACACAAGGTATCATTATATTCATGTTGATATTTGATGATCACCTATTGATTCTTCCTGTTATGATTATCACCTGTTGATGTTCTGTTGACTATCACCTTTGATGTTCTGTTGACTATCACCTGTTGATGTTCTGTTGATTATCACCTGTGCCCTGTTATTAGGGTGATCTACTGCCAGTGTAGATCTATGAGTTATGATTATGAATCATAATGGTTGATGAGGCTTACTCGATGGAAAGCTCCTCCACCGAGGGACACGTGCAGATCAAGTTCATGTCTCCATAAGCGTCGTCCACACGCGATACCGATGGCCAGCACTTGCTGGTCTTCAAATGCGCCAATGGGTATGCGGCCTGCTCACGCGTGTATCCACGGGCCTGCCACTCATCGTTGGACGTGGAGATGATATCATCCAACGAATGAGGGGCATTCTTTAAAGCCAAGCCCAAAGGTTCACCCTTGGCATGCGCCTCGATCTCCTTGCGGATCGCCAACATTGACTGCACGAACCGCTCCAACTCCTCCAAGTTCTCCGACTCCGTGGGCTCAATCATCAACGTGCCGGCCACGGGGAACGACATCGTGGGTGCATGGAACCCATAGTCCTGCAACCGCTTGGCCACGTCGATGGCTTCAATACCAATGCTCTTAAATTCTCTCAAGTCAATGATGAACTCGTGTGCACAGTGCTTGATTCCGGCTTCTTTAGAAGCACTGTGGTCCACAAACATCACGGTATATGCGTCTTGCAATCTGTTCAACATGTAGTTTGCGTTCAAAATAGCAAGCCCCGAGGCATATGGCAATGCCCGGGCTCCCAACATCTTAATGTATGAATAAGACACTGGAATCACTGCTGCTGAGCCGAATGGCGCAGAGTTAACGGCCTCAATCGATTCCGATGTAGCATGTGGAGTCTCCACAAAAGTGTGCTTGGGCAAGAATGGCACCAAATGCTTGGCAACACACACTGGGCCTTGCCCAGGGCCTCCTCCTCCATGCGACAACGCAAACGTCTTGTGGATGTTTAAATGACACACATCGGCACCCAAGTCTCCGGGCGACGTGAGGCCGACTTGTGCATTCATGTTGGCTCCATCCAAGTACACCAAACCTCCATGGGCATGAATAATATCAATGGACTCCCTGACTCCGGGCTCGAAAAGACCGTATGTGGAGGGGTATGTGATCATGATAGAGCACAAGTTGTCCTTGTACTGCTCTGCCTTTTTCTTCAAGTCCACAATATCAATCAGTCCGTTTTCCAAGCACTTGACGGCCACCACTTTGAGTCCACACATGGCTGCAGAGGCTGGGTTAGTTCCATGGGCCAGAACTGGGATCAAACACACGTTACGCTTTTCGTATTCACCACGTGACTTGAAGTATTGACGGATCAACGATAACCCGGTATATTCACCCTGGGCACCAGAATTAGGCATGAGGGTGGTGGCAGCAAAACCAGTGATATCATTCAAGTCCTTCTCGAACTCCGAAATCAATTGCTGGTATCCCAAGGCCTGGTTTGTAGGTGCAAAAGGATGGATTTGGGAGAATCCTGGAATGGAAAGCGATTGCATCTCCACCGTGGCATTGAGCTTCATCGTACATGATCCCAAAGGAATCATAGAATTGGCCAACGACAAGTCCTTGCTTTGCAAAAGGTGCAAGTACCGCAACATGGCCGTTTCCGAGTGGTGGGAGTTGAACACCTTTTCAGAAAGAATGGAATCGGTTCTGAGCCATTCCTGGGGCACGCTGGGCAATGTTTCAGGAAGAGAGACGGTAGTGGAAAACACAGAGATCACGTTGGCCAATTCTTGGCGAGTCACGGTCTCATCCAAGGTCACAGAAACCGTGGAGTCGTCCTTTTTGAAGAGGTTGATGTTGTGTTTCTCCAAAGCCTCCTTCAACACGTGGTCAGCGGAAACACCGTTCAATATCACCGTCAAAGTGTCGAAGAAATTGGCGTGTTCGAGCTCATGGCCTGCGCCCACAATGTGGTCTGCCAAGATCTTGGTGAACCCATAAGTTCTGGCTGCAATGTCCTTCAAGCCTTGAGGACCATGGTAGACTGCATACATGGCCGACATGTTGGCTAACAATGCTTGGGCTGTGCAGATGTTAGAGGTGGCCTTTTCTCTTTTGATGTGCTGTTCACGAGTCTGCAAGGCTAATCTGTACGCAGGCTTGCCCAAGCGATCCTTGGAAACACCCACAATTCTGCCCGGCATTTTTCTGGAGAACTTGGCAGACGTGGCGAAGAAGGCGGCATGGGGACCTCCATAGCCAAAAGGCACACCAAACCTCTGAGAAGTTCCCAAAGCAATATCAGCACCATAGTGCGATGGAGGTTTGAGGAGAGTCAATGCAAGCAAATCAGAGGCCATGGCGAAAAGACCCTTTTCCTTGTGGATGATTTCGCCCACCTTGGAGAAATCCTGGAGTCCTCCATCGGTATTAGGGTACTGCACCAAAACACCACAAGCCTTCACGGCCACCTTTTCAAACTCAGCAATACCGGCCTCAGTAGCCAATGGAAGAACAACAATCTCCACATTGATGTTGGCCGCACGTGACCGGAGCACCGCGTCGGTTTGCGGGTGCAAGTTCTCGTCAATCACATACACCGACTTCTTCCCCCGCAGGTTCTGAAACGACATGGACATGGCCTCAGCTGCAGCGGTTCCCTCATCCAATAACGACGAGTTGGCCATATCCAACCCCGTCAAAGAAGCTACCATGGTTTGGTAATTGAGAAGCGACTCCAACCGACCCTGCGAAATCTCCGGCTGGTACGGCGTATACGAAGTATACCATTCAGGAGACTCAAGCAAATTCCTCTGGATCACAGGAGGTACGTGGGTTCCAGCATACCCCTTTCCAATCAACGACTTGGCGATTTTGTTTTTTGCAGCCAACTCATGGAGGTGCTCCAACATCTGCAGCTCCGTGTATCCGTTTTGGGGCAGAACCTCCAAAGCTCTCTTCACAAGCACGTGAGGAGGAATGGCTGCATTTAAGAACTGGTCGAAATCGTCGTACCCCAACGTTTGCAACATATGCAGGACCTGGGCAGGCGTAGGCCCAAAGTGTCTCCTTGGGAACGAGTCCAAGGCGTCATAAGAAAGCTTCGAAGCGGGGTTATGCACCGTTTCATAGTTTGCACTCAGCGTGTTTGCCTGGGAAGCCAAGGTTCTGAAATGGCTGTAAAAATGGGGATGGTAGTAAGGCGATGGGGCACTTAAAGGGCTGCAATTCCAGGGGAGGCGGGAAACGGATCTGGACGTGGCTTGGGAGGCCTGGACGTTTGAAACCCTGGCCACGGCGGTTATGTGCAGGGAGCGAACTCCGAATCGGGAAATTTTGGAAGCACGAAGCATGTGTATCAAGGAAGAGGGACTAGGGAGCTACTTATATATATATATATTTGTGAATACGCAGAGTCAGGGGAGCTGACTCCGATTGGAACGGCTCAGCCTGCATATATAGCGCGTTTTTATTTCTTTACCTCAGTTTTCCTACACCCAGGGTTAGGAGCCCGTACTTTGGGGGTCAACGGGCTGATCCCAGTCATATCCGAGTCACAATAGAGTCAGAATCATTAGGTAGTAACTAGTAATTGAAACAGGGAATACCAGAAACTCCAATTAACAAAAAAAACCCTAGTTCGAATGGAACTACTTTCATAGACTACAATTGTTCAAGCTTAAGTAGATAGTTACACCATATACGTTTACTTCTTGGCAGCCTTTTGAGCAGCCTTGGTGACCTTACCGGCCTTGTCAGACTTCTCGACGGACTTGATAACACCGACAGCAACGGTTTGTCTCATGTCTCTGACGGCGAATCTTCCCAAAGGTGGGTAGTCAGTGAAGGCCTCAACACACATTGGCTTGGTTGGGATCATCTTGACAATGGCAGCGTCACCAGACTTAACGAACTTAGGGTTGTCTTCCAAAGACTTACCGGTTCTTCTGTCGATCTTCTCAACCAAGGTGTCGAACCTACAAGCAATGTGGGCGGTGTGACAGTCCAACACTGGAGAGTAACCGGAAGAGATTTGACCTGGGTGGTTCAACACAATAACTTGAGCGGTGAAAGAAGCAGCACCCTTTGGTGGGTCTTGCTTGGAGTCACCACAGACGTTACCTCTTCTGATTTCCTTAACAGAGACGTTCTTGACGTTGAAACCAACATTGTCACCTGGGACACCCTCGGTCAATTGCTCGTGGTGCATCTCAACGGACTTGACTTCAGTGGTGACACCAGCTGGGGCAAAGGTGACAACCATACCGGCCTTGATGACACCGGTCTCAACTCTACCGACTGGCACCGTTCCGATACCACCGATCTTGTAAACATCTTGCAATGGCAATCTCAATGGCTTGTCGGTTGGTCTTTGAGGTGGCTCAATGGCGTCAATGGCGTCCAACAAGGTCTTACCGGTAGACTTACCGGCCTTGGTCTCCTTCTCCCAACCCTTGTACCATGGGCAGTTGGTGGAAGGCTCAATCATGTTGTCACCGTTCCAACCAGAGATTGGCACGAATGGAACAGTCTTAGGGTTGTAACCGACCTTCTTGACGAAGTTAGAGGTCTCCTTGATGATCTCCTCGAATCTGTTCTTGTCCCACTTGACGGAGTCCATCTTGTTGACAGCAACAATCAATTGTCTAACACCCAAGGTGTAAGCCAACAAAGCGTGCTCTCTGGTTTGACCGTCCTTGGAGATACCAGCCTCGAACTCACCGACACCACCGGCAATGATCAAGATAGCACAGTCAGCTTGAGAAGTACCAGTGATCATGTTCTTGATGAAATCTCTGTGACCTGGGGCATCAATGACAGTAACGTGGTACTTTGGAGTCTCGAACTTCCAAAGAGCAATGTCAATGGTGATACCTCTCTCTCTCTCGGCCTTCAACTTGTCCAAAACCCAAGCGTACTTGAAAGAACCCTTTCCCAACTCAGCGGCTTCCTTCTCGAACTTTTCAATGGTTCTCTTGTCAATACCTCCACACTTGAAAATCAAGTGTCCGGTGGTGGTAGACTTACCGGAATCGACGTGACCGATAACAACGACGTTGACGTGAGATTTCTCCTTACCCATTTTGATGTAGTGAAATAAAAATGCTGTAAAAAAATTTGCAGCGGGGAGGGTCTTTTTAAGGGCGCGCGCGGGCCCCATGACCAGAAAATTTTTAATGCTCCGGGTAACCCGTGCTGAAATCTACACCCCACCTTCCTTTCCCCCCCCTTATTCCCTTTTCCCTAAAAACCATGTTAAACAGTCCGTGCCGTTTTTTTTATATTACTTCATTCTCAGTTTGTTTGCTTTTTGGGGGTTTACGCTGGTTGGGCTGCTTCTCGCGGTCACACTACCACTTAGGGCTCAAGCCCTGGGATGTACGGGTGCGCTACTCCTTCTGAACCCATCCTTCTTGCCATCTAACCTTCTAATAATAGAATGCATGCATGTAGAGGCCTGAATAAGGGTGAGATGTTTCATTTAGGACAATTGACCAATTATATTACGCTGGTTCCTGCAGGTATGGCTTTATATAGTGTACGTTCGGTGAGTCGCCATAATTTTGGGAAACCCTGATTGGCTATAAAAACAAATCGGCACCGATTTATGCTCATCCACTTTGAGGCCAAACTAAATTCTTGGCGGGGGTGGCTGAGTTAAAATACCCTATTGTTGACCGGTACTGCACATAAGCACTACTCTGTTCTTGTCTAATTAATATGCCACCCAGTTTCCTAATTTGGAAATTACCTTTAAATAAGAACTTATAACGGTGTAATATGATCAAACTTGTTGGTTCCAATAGTAAGCGACTGCATATGGTCGGATATTGAAATCCGAGGTATACCCCCGGTTATAAGCCCTCAACCAAATATACAATTAGCAACCAATCCTTAAGTTAGCAGGTTAAATTTTTCTTTTCATATCAGTAGCTTGATACTTTGCCTTGTTTGCTAGTTCGGTTTAGGGTTTTAGGGGGAGTCACGTGACGAAGATGTCCGGAAGTGCGAGTTCCGGGGCTTATATCCAGTTCCGACCTATTGACCCAGGTCGTTTCATCCTCCTCCACAAAAATTAAAATTAGGAACTTTTTATGTGGTTTGGCTCTGCCAAATTTCGCCACAAATATATACCAGTGGGAACTGTGTATCTGATGTGTATGGGTGAATAGATGAGTGTATATATAGATCACGTGACTTGCCGAGGGTTAATCCGAGGGTTAATCCGAGGGTTAATCCGAGGGTTAGTCCAACGACATTCCATCAACTAGTCTACTCTCAAACCAGCATGAATGCTCGTACATGGAGTACCGTGAGTATAATGTAGTACATGGTAATTTAGTAAGTGGTGTAGTAAATGGTAATGTAGTACGTGATATAGTACATGGTAATTTAGTACGTGGTATAGTACATGGACTGCAGTATAGAGTACTCTGTAGTGATCAGTAACTGGTGTGATTATACAGTGATGTACAGTGTTTTCTAAACTATTCAAACCAATACTTATAAAGTTTCTTACCTCTTCACACAGTCTTTCAAACCAAATGGACAAGTTGTTGTATACAGGATAACAAGATGTACAGTGTTTTTCAAAACTATTCAAACTAGGGCGATAAAATGTTTCAAACTAGGGCTACAAAATGTTTCAAACCACACTAGCAAAATTAAACAAACCACCGCGACAAAAAGTTTCGTACTCCTTAGCACAGCCTTTCAAACCAAATGGACAAGTT
>NLAO01001838.1:0-47272 GCA_002370835.1 Metschnikowia continentalis | reverse complement strand
ACTACACTATACTACTACACTATACTACTACACTATACTACTACACTATACTACTACACTATACTACTACACTATACTACTACACTATAAAATGACTATTCAAACATATTGAATTCAGGCTGATTTTAGATTGAGTGAGGGAAGTAGCGTCCATAGAGCAGTACAGTATTCTTATAGTAGTATTCTTTGACTAGTGCTGTATGACTAATGCTCTTACTTAGTACTCTTACTTTAGTAGTACAATAGTATAATACTGCACCCGGAGGTAGTACGTTTTATCAGTTGATATTTGGTAGATTTAGTGCTATTGTAGATTTAGTGCTATTCTAGATTTAGTGCTATTATAGATTTAGTGCTATATTGTTAGAGCCACCTTCGTATTACTCTACCTATTGAGATATTGTAAAGCCTCACCGTCTAATCCTAGCAATGGATATTCCATAAAGCCACCCCTCTACCATCATTGTATGAGGTACTAGGATGAATGAGAGAAATCCGACGTACCAGGATAAATGTGATGAGCTTGAGGTACTAGAAGGGAAAGTGAAGAGTCTTCCCACAAGGATTTAGCAACAACTGTTGACTATGCAACTGCTGTCAACCACTTAAGTAGCCCGATTTCTCCTTCTGGAGAGCCATCAACCAAAAAACATAGTAAATAGAGTACCTTACATAACAAGAACCTAACAGTTAGAATCAGACGGTGTAGGCTTCATGATACTTCTATGGGCAGTTCTTTGCCTATAGTAGATGTAACACTTAGAGCGTACTATCAGTACTGGAGTAATTAGTACTAGAGTATATTAATACTGTAGTATATTAGTACTAGAGTATATTAATACTAGAGTATATTAATACTAGAGTATATTAATACTAGAGTATATTAATACTAGAGTATATTAATACTAGAGTATATTAATACTAGAGTATATTAATACTAGAGTATATTAATACTAGAGTATATTAATACTAGAGTATATTAATACTAGAGTATATTAATACTAGAGTATATTAATACTAGAGTATATTAATACTAGAGTATATTAATACTAGAGTATATTAATACTAGAGTATATTAGTGTCTATATGGTCTATATGCTGAAATTAGTTTAGGCTTGTTATAAGGATAGTCACTCATAGTGGTCTAGGACTTAGGAGAGCTCGGTACCGGCAATGGCAATACTCAATAGGACCAGAAACAGATCCAGGTTCAGGTCTTGGGATAGATATGGATGGGAGTTTATATAATGCTAGTATGAGTGTTTTTATGGTAGACTTGCAGTAGTAGACTAAAAGTATACTATGAGTAATAGAATTATTTAATTTATCACTGGTATTAGACTGTCTATTCAGGACTATCTGTTTAGGACTATCTGTTCAGGACTGAGGGTTATGGCTGCGAAATGTGGGAGCGTGCGAAAATATAAACCATACATTTTTATCACCATATGGAAGATACGCACATATAAATGTTGCTAAAAAAAGGATGTGAAAAATTGGGTTTGAAATTATCTCTCTTTATATCATTACTGTATGGGGTTTTTTTATGAAATATTTTTATGGACCTCTCGTTGGGTCTCTGGGATACAGACTCGATATAACAAGAATCTAACAAACTGTTACAAAATAATATACTACAAGACATGACTCTACTATACTATGCTGTGTTTCACTGATACAGAATGGTGATAAGTCTTATAGGAGGAGATATTTGAAGTATCATGATTTGACCTCTTTTTAGGATATACAGGATATTGGACTTTATGCTTTGGCCAAGGTTTGGAGGTTAGGCCATTGATATGCACAGGTACAGGCCAGATGACTCTACTACTCTCTAGCACTAAAATCCTATTAGACTTACCCTCAACTACCCTCTACTCCACTCTACTCCATTATACCACTCTCTACTCTATACTGTCCCTCCCTTGTGTTGGAAAATAACACCGACTAAGAGCCCGCATGGTGCTCTAGGCTTGCAGAGCATTGTACGGATATTTTCCCAGACCTTGGTTGTTAGACCAGCCGAGGACTAACGGAGGATCCGAGGATCAATGAAGGCCAACTCCCACATATATAAGGAGGTCTTCGCTACATCTTCTTTTAGTTAACTAATCGAAGATCTCTACTGAGGGAGACATACCAAGATGCCTCCAAATCCAGACCCACCAAAAGATCTCGTATTGATGATACTTCAACAAGCACTTACAACTCTTCTCCTCCTCCTTCTGAAGTAAACACTTCACCTAAAGTGTTTACTTATTTTGATGAGACAATGAGGTCCATATCCTACAGTAAGAGAGGACCTCTGGATCTTGAACCATGGTTACTCTTCGGGCCACCTGATTCCCCAACATTCCTAGCTGAGCTGGAATTATCACTTCTACCTTGACGTACTATATAGTGCGGTATAAAGCCCCATGCATGCGACAACGCAGGCTTATTTATATGTATCCGTATGCGATCCAACGGTATCAGTCAACAGTTTTAAACATTAAATGGTTTCTACCACCGCCAATAAAAAACCTCATAATATCATATCAATTTTGGGACTTGTGACTCGTCAGATTCATTACAATGAACAAGGTTAGTGAGGCAGGCCAAACATTCAAGTACTGTGTGGAGGTGGGTGGAGGTGTGTGGAGGTGGGTGGAGGTATAATTTTTTTTATAGCACGGAGGGTGGGCTCCATTTTATATACAATTTGGTCCTCACTCGTACGCAAAAGTGGGGAGTTCAAGCAAGTAAAAACGCAGCCTCAGCTGAAACATCTGGTGAGGAGTGGCGCGCATATTTGCGTTTTGCTCCTTCCCCTATAACACACAATACTTCCCTGCCCTCGGAAAAGCATATAAATTATATAAGGCTAAGGCTACGGAACCACGTTTTTAGCAGTATTGGTGTTGTAAGATAAAGGAATACTGAGTGATAAAAGATACTGTATACAGCCAAGAATAAAAATAGGTTCGAGTTCCTTCTGGTTTCCCCTTGCCCCCATTACTACCATGTTGCGTGAATACTATGTTTTAAATTAGCTGTCAATTCATATGCCTGAATATTAGACTTTGATAATTATACTATCCCTATTCCCTGACCAAAAAAAAAAAAAAAAAAAAAAAAAATAATCCGTGTCTCTTGACCTTTTTAACCTCTACACAATGGTTACATTTAGAACGTTGCTTAATTAAAGTTACAACTTTATATTGCAATCAATAGCATTGGTTTAGGTGGTGGTAAGCCTAAATTCTTCTTCAATCAATTCAATGGGCTACAGACGTAATGTATTTAATTTAGTATGATCCAAGCTTGATGTATACAATTTACAAAGTATTCAATTGTATTGAATGAGTAGTCAAGAAGCGTAGTTCATTAGTTAGTCTTTAGTTAGTCTCCATTTGCAGTCTCCAGTTGCAGTCTCCATTTGCAGTCTCCAATTGTAGTCTCCATTTACAGTCTCCATTTGCAGTCCCCAGTTGTAGTCTCCAATTGCAGTCCCCAGTTGTAGTCTCCAATTGCAGTCACCAGTTGCTTGAGAGTAGGTAGTAGGAATTTTGTGATTCTTGTTCCCGGCCCTTTTTGCTGTTGTGGGTACTAAAAAGTGTCTGTGCAGATGACCACTATGGGACAAGTGCCAAGATGAAGAAACGTTATTAGAGCATCGCTTCAGTGAATACATAAGACAGTGAAGGAATAAGACTCGTACGAGGAAAATGGTTCGAGAGTGTGATGGACCAACCCAAAGTAGACCTATAAATTGTGCACCAAAATGAAGAACTAACTAGGACACCAGCCATCACATAAACAGTGAGTAGTATCACACAATGAACATTTAGTGTAGGCCAATAGGATTTAGTCTTTAATGACTAAAGGTTTGTAGATCCTCCTTCTGGAGAAATTTGTCCCAGATCCCTTCACAGGCGTATTTGGAAGAATACAGATGAAACAAGATGCTGGGGGAACAAATTAGCTCAGTGATTTCACGGGAAAAAGTGACTAAGACAGAGAGATGATCCAAAAATAGGAGGAAAGTTGGACTATACATTTAGTACTTTCAATATCATATGATAGACTGGTGGACTTCGATATTGGTCAAAAAAACCAGCTTCTGGATACTAAAAAAAAGTGTTAGCGTTGTTTTTCTGGTTCTGCCACTATTAAATGTCATTCATGATGTGATGACTTTAGGAATCTTGACATACCTTAGGCAGCTGAAATTTTATTAGGTTTTAGCTTCAATAACTAGACCCATCGAAAGACGTTATATTGATAATACTTCAATGGATACTGAAAACTCTTCTCCTCCTCCTCCTCCTACTTCTCCTAAAGTTAACACTTTTCCTAAAGTTAACACCTCTCCCAAAATATATATGAGACTATGAGGACAGTGTCCTATAGTGTGAATCATCTACTAGATATTACCCCATGGTTAATCACAGGTTCTTCTGGTGTTTTCGTGCGAATCTGTCATGCTAATCTACAGGTTAAGATAATTCAGTGGGTGGAGTGGCTTCATCAGACTAGTGTAAAATTAGTTAGTCTCCAGTGAATACAGAAACTAGTACTAGATATATCCACAAGAACAAGGTAATTATGAAGGTGTAATAACTCTAGTAAAATGCATAAGCATATGACAATTACATTAGTGCAGTTAGATTCTTGTTGTACGTGAATTACTAAGTTATCTTTATTCGCTGATGATTCAATATGTAGAGCACTGCATATGGTGGATCTAAAAGTATAGTAGTATGACAGTATAGTAGACAGTAGTATAGTAGACTGTAGTATAGTTAGACTGTAGTATAGTAGTATAGTTAGACAGTAGTATAGTAGACTGTAGTATAGTAGTATAGTAGACTGTAGTATGAGTATAGTAGTGTTATACTACTTTTGTTAGGAGATTATCAGTGGTAGTAATTTTACGGTTGTATCAATAAGTATAGTACTATGGCAGTACTCACACCAACTATACTGTTGCTAAACTAGTTGTAAATTTGCTAGAACTTTATTGATATTATAACTAGATATTGTCAGATATTAAAATATTGAAACATCATAAACACGTAGACATGTAGACATTTAGACATGTAAACATATAGACATGTAGACATGTAGACATGTAGACATGTAGACATGTAGCATGTAGCATGTAGCATGTAGCATGTAGCATGTAGCATGTAGCATGGAGCATGTAGACATATAAACATGCAGATGTATAGACATTTAGCATGTAGACATCATGAGAAATCGATGAGATTGAGATTGAAAGTCACAGATTTTATAAGGCTAGGCACCCTTGGTGTTCAAGATCAAGGCTATGATTAAGCCGTACAACCCCAAGACCTCGGCGAAAATCAAGATCAACACAATACCCACAAACAACCGTGGCTGGTGCATATACTGACGCACACCCTCGTCGCCCACAATACCTATGGCGTACCCAGACGCCATACAGGCAAAGCCCACGGATAAGCCACAGGCCAAATGCATGATTCCCTTAAAAAGAGAGTATTCCTCCGAAGGGTTGAGGCCACCGGCAATCAACACCGACACCACCAAGCCGTAAACGGAAAGAATACCTGACAATACCACGGGGATAAGCGACTTCATGATCAACTCAGGTTTGAACGTACCGATACCGGCAATACCAATGCCGGACTTGGCGGACCCGATGGCCGCTCCAACGCACGACAATACCATGGAGGCCGCACAGCCGGCAAGCCCCAAGAACGGCGCAAAGTGGGGCGCAAGCTCGTCACTAGTACTCATTATGGCAATTGGTAGGAGTGTTGAGATCGCTTCATATGAGCGTGCGGGTCTGGTCGTGCGCGGCCGGGTTTTATATGCAGTGAACAAGGTACTTATCAACATCCACCGCGGTGCTACTCACGGTGTAGGCCGGAATGGCCACTTCCGGGGCGTATATGCAGTTCCGACTTATTGACCCAAATCAATTTATCCCACCAAAAAAAAACATTAAAGGATTTCCGAATAAATCCATTACACTTAACACTATACTTTGACGAACATTTATTCGTGGGAATCTTAAATATAGTGTGCATGAACAGATATGAAAATATATGTTTTCATCACGTGCATCTCACCTGACTTCTTGCAGATTTGCGGGCCGGAATGGCCACTTCCGGGGCTTATATCCAGTTCCGACCTATTGACTTAGGTCGTTTCATTCTGCCCATCAAAAAATAATTTTATAACTTTTCAGCCGCTTCTTTATCTCCGGAATTCCAGAACAATTATATTCTCTTGAATAACTGAAATCTAGTGTATGTAGCCCTTAATGGTACACTTAATTTACAGACCTACCAGTCACGTGACCATTCCGAGGGCAACTACACCAACAACAAACAAGGACCCCTCTACTGCTAATATCAAAACATAGTCAATATGGTCATTTCTTAATACGGATGCACCCTACATACAATTATATTTAGAACTATACTCTTCTTTAAAAGAATGTGTCCTGCATATAACTATAGCCACCCCGGTCACACCTTCCATAATCCAGAGAGCTACAGAAATTCCTGGTACCATAGATAATTGAGGTACCGACCTAAATACCAACTATATAAACTACGTATGACTTTAATGTAGGGAAGGAGTCTACCAGGATATTGGGATGTACGGGTTCCATCATATAAGCGCGTCTCACATCAACACCACTATAAATAACACCATAGATAACACCTCCCTACTTCACACCCATAACCACCCCAATATTCATACCGTATATAGTATGACGTCATACCAGCATTACAGCAAGATACTGCTTAGCAAGCAGGACCTTCGCCACGTGTACCTGCAGTTTGCCGAGGCTCTGAGAGCCAAGATCCAACACTACCTCCCCGGATCGGACCGCCAGGACCCGCTACAAGTACAGGTGGAGAATCTCCTCAACCAGCACATTATAGAAGTGTTTGAATTGGCCAAACACTCACTCATTGTGGATGGAAAAGACCTTGCCGAAGAACAAGTCTCTATACAGGAACTCCTACATCTCCAGCCTACGGAAGAAGTTGTTCCGTTCGACACGGAGCTCAACCAAACGCTCCGCAACTTGATTGAAGCGGTGGAAAAAGAAACCACGGAAGTCACACGTCTTCGGCGAGAATTGCCTCTGCAGGCACGTGACGCGTACGAGCAGTTGGTTTCGGCAACCGATGATGAGGTCACGAGGGTTTTCGCCGAGTCTAAGGATCTGGAGGTGACCCCCGAGCCTACGCCAAACTCCGAAGCTCTTTTGGCCGAACTCGGCCTCAATGCACCCGAACTCCGGTCTGAGTTCCTGGACAGTATTAAGAGCCTTGCTTATTTGCAGGAACACCTCCCTCTGCACACAGCTCATGTCAAAGCATTAAACGAAACAGTGGATTTTTTGGTGGAGGCTTATGAGCGACAAAGAAGAGAGGGAGAGGGGTCGGTCACGTGAACGTGAACCGTGGGAGGGTATTGATTACAGATCAAAAGGACTGGACTTATATTCTTTCTATTCGAGTTTCTACGGTTCTATACTTGACTACTGTGTTCTATACAATTATAGAGTTACATGGTGGTATTGATTTCATTAAGAATCATTAACAAATGATTATTCTAAAAGGTATCATTTGCACGGGTTTACGCATGGCAATACTTCCCTCAGTCCCTCGGAGTTCACCTCAAGAAAATGATTACTCTTATGCTTTAATGATGTCTGACTGGTTTTATGTGGGGTTCTACCGGAGGGAATTGGTGTTTGGACCTGAAATCCGTCTGTTTCCATTGGATTTGGATACGAAAGGCATGGTTAAGGAGAACATGTCTAAGCCAATTCGTTCTAATATTTGGAAGTATTTCTGGATTATTAATCCACACACTACTACTACACTACGAGTACAGTACTTACAGTACTTACAGTACTTACAGTACTAATACAGTACCAATACCGGCTGCACTACTAATACAGTACCAATACCGGTTGCACTACTAACATACTACTAATATCGGCTGCACTACTAATACACTACTAATACGTTACGACTACACTACTAATACATTACGACTACACTACTAATACATTACGACTACTGCTGCTACATATTCATATATAAACGGGAAAAGCAAACCAATATGGATTTCAAGCATTTTGCCACGAGATGCAACATTGAATATCCTCAGAAATCACTTAAATTCCTACCTACCTATCTACCTATCTACTTAACTATCTACCTATCTACCCAACTATCTACCTAACTAAGTACCTATATACCTAAGTACCTACTTAACTAACTACTTACTTATCTACCTATATTAGCTACTTGACTTCCTACCTATTTTAACTACCTACCTATCTAACTAAGTACCTATATACCTACCTACCTAACTAAGAACATATATACCTACCTAAGTACCTACCTACTCAATGGACTACCTACTTATCTACCTACCTACCTACCTATATACATAACTAACCTACCTACTTAACTAACTACCTAAGTACCTACCTAAGTGCCTACCTACCTACCTAACTACCTAACTACCTAACTACCTAACTACCTACCTACCTACCTAAATACCTATTAACCTAACTACCTACCTAACTACCTAGTTACTCCTAAAATCCAATACACCACTAAAAATAAATACATCTAACTACCTCTAAAGAATATACCAAACATTAATAATTTTGAGCTTTAATAATTTTTTTTTTGTTTTTTGTCAGATCTCACAATATACTAGTTTTAAAAGTTTTCTGATCAAATACATAAGTGAGGTTCTTATGGTCTACGATTATGAGAGTTGATGAGGCATTGATTTCTGTGAACCCAGTTGATAGTTTAGTTAATAGTCCAGATGATACTTCAGTTAATAGTTCAGATGATAGTTCAGTTGATAGTTCAGATGATAGTTCAGTTAATAGTTCAGTTAATAGTTCAGTTGATAGTTCCATGACAGCATACAGGCCTACCGTGGTTAGGTTACTGTGTGGTTAAACAGTTCATGGAATGGTATAATTCAGGAAAGACTGATACTTTATTTTTATTTCTATTTTATTTTTTTTTTTTTTTTCTTCATTTTTTATTTATTTTTTTCTTCATTTTTTGTCATTACTTTTTATACTATTCTTCGGTCAAGCACAAGGACTTGATTGGCAAGTACATCCCCAATTTGACGGCCAAGCCATTCGAGATCACCAAGGAATACTTCGAAGAGGTGTACGAGTTGTCCAAGTCTGACAAGATCAAGTCCATCATCGACAACTGGGAGTCGTACGAGAAGCCTTAGAGAAGGTGATAAGCACTACAGAGTAGTATGTAGTATAGTACTATAGAGTAGTACAGAGTAGTATGTAGTATAGTACTATAAAGTAGTACAGAGTAGTATGTAGTATAGTACTATAAAGTAGTACAGAGTAATATGTAGTATAGTACTATAGACTAGTACAGAGTAATATGTAGTATAGTACTATAAAGTAGTACAGAGTAGTATGTAGTATAGTACTATAAAGTAGTACAGAGTAGTATGTAGTATAGTACTATAAAGTAGTATGTAATATAGTACTATAGAGTAGTACAGAGTAATATGTAGTATAGTACTATAGAGTAGTACAGAGTAGTATGTAGTATAGTACTATAGAGTAGTACAGAGTAGTATGTAGTATAGTACTATGTTGAGAATGAGCAATACCTGATCATTCCAGAAACGGAAGGTGCGCTCTTAGAAAGTATAGTGTGCTCTGCCCTTTGGTGATGTTTCGTTTCTTTTCTTTTTCATGGTTTCATAATATTAGTATTCTTCTAAGTAGTCTTTAATACCCCGTGGGTTATAATCCATGATTCAGAAAACACCTAAAATACCTATCAATGGATTCTAATTTTAACTCAAAAGTACAATAGCGCCAGTCCAGTAGTGCCAATCCAATAGTTCCAGTCCAATGGTGCCGGTCCAGTATAGTATAGGGTATGGACCAATCTATACTATGATAATCTGTCTCTTTCTACCTCCTCATCCTTCTAACCTTAATATATACGATGTACTATATCTATGTACTATATCTATGTACTATATCTATGTACTATATCTATGTATTATACACTATACTATACTACGAGTCGTGACTATTCTATTCCCAAACCTTCTCTCTGCTTAATCCCACCACCTAAAAAAACATACGACAAAATCAACCCAATCTACGATAAAATGCACCCAAAGTATTGGAGTCAATGAAACCCACCTTGGCAATCTCTGTCAAACACTTAATGACCTTCAGGCTCTACTATACTATATACTATATATTATATATTATACACTATACACTATACACTACACTACACTACACTATACACTACAGCGTTTTTCAAAACTATTCAAACCAGCGTGGCAAAACGATTCAAACCACACTAGCAAAAAGTTTCGTACCCCTTCGCACAGTCTTTCAAACCAAATGGCGTAATGGTTCAAACCAACTTTTATTAGAATTCAATATTCTGAAATCTTAAATCTGGAGGATTACCTGATATGGTACTACATTTGGGAGTCTTGCAGTACTAATCAAGGGTCAAAACGGACGGAACTGAACTGGTTTCCTTGTTATCCTGTATTCAACAACTGGTCCATTTGGTTTGAAAGACTGTGCGAAGGAGTACGAAACATTTTGTTGCGGCTGGTTTGAAACATTTTGTCGCGCTGGTTTGAAGAGTTTTGAAAAACACTGTATACTATTACTGAATCCATCTCTGTCTATGTACAGTGTTTTTCAAAACTATTCAAACCAGTGCGACAAAATGTTTCAAGCCAGCGTGACAAAATGTTTCGAACCAAGAAGACAGAATGGTTCAAACCAAATGGCGTAATATTTCACACCAACTTTTATTAGAATTCAATACTCTGGAATCTTAAATCCGGAGGATTGCCTCATATGTACTGCATTTGGGAGTCTTGCAATACCAATCAAGGGTCAAGTTTTAAAAAAGGGTGAAAAACGGACGGAACTGAACTGGTTTCCTTGTGATCCTGTATACAACAACTGGTCCATTTGGTTTGAAAGACTGTGCAAAGGGGTACGAATCGCGCTAGTTTGAATCATTTTGTCGCACTGATTTGAATAGTTTTGAAAAACACTGTACATCTACTTACCTCCTCTGGTGCTGCATGTAACATCCATCGCACTCCACAATTTCCACACCTACACCAACCAACCATCACCAACTATCACCAACATAAACTAAGCAAATCCATAGCCCTAATTTCTTTTCCTAAATCCTACTAAATCCTACTAATTCCTACATATAATTTTTAGTATGTCCCGGAATAAAGAGAAGGCGCAGTCTGGACTTAACCGGTACTACGAGCAGAAACTCCAGGAATCAGGAGCCATGGACCTTAGTAACCGGCCCCGCAAGGTTCAAAGTGTACGTAACTTGGCAGAGTGTGAACGATGGAGAAAAGTGGTGATGGGCGAATTTTCGGCCCGACTTTCTGAGATCAACGACCCGTCGTTGTCAGAGATTGAAGTGCGGGGCTTGAACGAGACGTTGAACCGGCTCTCTCGGGAGAAACGGGCGTGGGAGCACCATATTTTTTCCCTAGGAGGAAATAACCATATCAAGTATGATAAATCGGTGGGTGTACGCGTGGGGGCTACCACGTATTATGGTCGGGCCAAGGATTTGCCTGAAGCTAAAAGGGAGGAGGTTATTGTTCCTTCAGAAAAGAATACGGCCCCTTCTTTAGGGTATTATGGTTTTTTTAGCCCAAATCCTGCCGTGAAAATTGATGCTACTGAAACGAAAGTCCGTATGCAGTTCGAGCTGGCCTTGAACACTAGGGAAACGGGAATCTATGACCAGAGAGATGTGGAAATGTGGATGGTTCAGAAAAAGAAAACTGAGCTTTTGCTGTTGTTACAATAATCCAGGATGTACTGGTCTAGAAGACCAGTTACTGGAGAATGGACTAAATGTTTGGTACTAGAAAAATGGTACTAGAATAATGATACTAGAATTTACTGGTGTTGAAATCTGGTATTAGAGAACCTTCTGGTACTAGAAGAATGGTACAGAAAAACTGGTACTAGAAGAATGGTACTTGAGGATTGGTACCAGAATAATGATACTAAGATATACAGGTACTAGGGATATTCTACAATAATGTTTCAGTTACTGGCATAATGGTACATTTGACGAGAATCATGGTACTTGAAAATGTACTAGGGAAGATACTGGTACTACAATAAAGTACCAGGAGATCCCACTACAATAATGTGCTAGGGAAACTACTGGTATTAGAATAATGGTACTACAATAATGGTACTACAATAATGGTACTACAATAATGGTACTACAATAATGGTACAGGAATTATGGTACTAGAGGAATGGTACTGGGAAGTACTGGTACTGGAATAATGGTACTAAAATGGTACTAGAATGTACTGGTACAGGAATTATGGTACTCTAGGAATGGTACTGGGAAGTACTGGGACCAGAATAATGGTACCATGAGATCAGTTATTGAAGAATGGACCATGATGTACTGGTACTGGAATAATGGTACAAGGGAATCTACTGGCACTAGGGAATCTACTGGTACTAGGGAATCTACTGATACTAGGATGGATGTACTATAATAATTGTTAGATCCGTGTTGTTACTTCAGGAACTCTGTTTGCTGTGTTCATTCACCGATGGCAAGATATTATGCTGGAGCTGAACCTTCACCAAGAATCACCAAAGTGAAGTATAGTACACTCTATACTTTCTAAAGAGAGTACGCCTTACTCATCTGGATTGATCAATTCTTCTCGTTCTCAACACCCCCTCTGAGGTATATCTCCCATATATCCTAAATCTCTCAATTTAGTAAATGGTACTCTTGCAAGGGGTTTAATCAAGATGTCTACGACATTGTCATGAATAAATAGGTAAATGAGAGTGATGAATCCCTATAAGTAGTCGTAGGTAAGTAGTAGATGATGAGTCTATAGTCTTGGTACGTAGTAGACGGTTTATATAGCAACCGAACAGTATAACTATACTGTAATGTTTTGTAGTGTACTAACTAAGTGATAGAGTAGTGTACTAACTAAGTGATGGAGTAGTGTACTGTAATGTTTTGTAGTGTACTAACTAAGTGCTAGAGTAGTGTACTGCACTATAGTGATGAAAAAGTGTAATGTAATATTGTGTCTTGGTCTGCCTGGGAGTACATATAACGCAGTCGGAACAAATGCACCAATCAAAAACTACTCGTCAAGTCAAGACTAAAATAAGCTTAGCCTCGTTCTATTTCCGTCACACCCATTGATACATTCCGCACCGCACTAACACTTCAAACCGCACCAATCAGCACCAAACCGCACCAAACCGCACCAAAGCACACCAAATCGTACCGCACCGGCTGCGCGCGCGTCTAGAGCTATTTACGTCTATTGACACATCGGCCCAAAACGGTAATTTGATTGAATTTGATTGCAGGCACCGAGCCCATCCTCAAACATACTTAATTCAGTTGCATGTACTGAAACGTCAACATAACGCTACTAAGCTACCCAAGCTACATAGTCTATTCAACTTTTTAGGCTAGCTGGAACATATCTTGAACTCCCTACAATATACTTGGAACTCCCTACAATATACCTGGAACTCCCTGGAACTCCCTGGAACTCCCTGGAACTCCCTGAAACATCACTGAAACATCAGTGAAACATCACTGAAACATCGTTTCTTCTGTGGTTCTTCATCTTAGTCTACTAGTTCCACTAGACTCTACTCTAGTCTACGATTCTACGAGTCTACCTTGCATCATTGACCTATTGCACTGGATCTACACCCCACCATACACCAACACAGCATAGATCCACAGCATAGATTCACAGCATAGATTCACAGCATATATCCACACCATAGATCCAAAACATACTGATACAGCAAGGCACTATCACTAAACAACATCCATACTGAGATCATCACCAATACAACACAGACAACATATACCAATATTAAGGTGACCCCATATATCAATACCCCAATTGAATAATTGACTGATTAATTGATTAATTGATTGACTGATTGACTGATTCTTACAACCAATCATTCTATCTCTTTATTTATTTCCATTGCCACACTTCCATTGACTCCTTCACTCCTTCACTCCTTCACTCCTTTCTTAGTCACTATTTGTTGATTTTGAGTGAATAATCTGTCAATTATTATTAATCTAAGTGAATCATTTTCTTAATTACGTGAATTTTTTTTTTTTGTGTTGATTCTACTTTTTGTTGATATTTTGGTGATTCTATTTTTTGGATATTTTGGTGATTCTACTTTTTGTTGATATTTTAGTGTACCTATTTTTTGGATATTTTGGTGATTCTACTTTTTTGGTGATTCTACTTTTTGATATTTTGGTGTTCCTACTTTTTGTATTACCTCGCTTTAATACTCAATGATTAGAGACATCACGAGCAAATACTTGGCTTCGCTCCAGGAAGACGCCAGTCCCAGTCGCACTCCATTACACCAGCGCAGTCCGTTACAGCGCAGTCCGTTACAACAGCGAAACCACATTGCGAAACCCAGCAAACTCGAGTCGCCGGACTTGGAAGATTTGGCGCGACAAATGAACCTTGATACGGCGACCACCAATGTTCCCATCCGTTCTCGCTTCGATACTCCTTCTGCCACTGTTTCTTCTTTCAAGAACAATTCCAATGCACACAGTGGGAATAGCTACAGTGGAAATGGACACAGTGGAAATGGACACAGTGGAAATGGACACAGTGGAAATGCACACAGTGGAAATGGACACAGTGGAAATAGCTACAGTGGAAATGTCAATACTTCTGGAGGGAATGAAAATACAGTCTCTGCACTGATCGAACAGACTCCCAATGGAAAGAATGGAAAGAATGGAACGGAACGGGTTGGAAAAGACTCGGTTGCTTATGAATACCTCTGTCGAATCCAAGCCATTAAGAATTGGTTAGAAAAAGTGCTTGGAGAGAATATCAAACAGACCCCAGCTGAGCTAGTGTCATACATGCAAAACGGAATCTACCTAGCTAAATTGGCCAACCTCTTTCTCCCGACGCAAAAAACCGTCTTTTTGGACGACTCTAGGTTACAGTTCCGCCATACTGAAAACATTAACCGCTTCTTCAAGCTCTTGAACCACCTTGAGATCCCTAGCTTGCTCCATTTTGAGTTGACCGACTTGTACGATGCCAAAGACGTACCCAAGGTGTTTTTTTGCTTGCACGCCATATCGTTTAAAATCAACACTTTGGGCGATTACCCATTGATGGAGAATCTTGTTGGAGAAGCGTCTTTTTCTACTGCTGATTTGCGTGTGGCTAGCCGTGCTCTTTCAGGCCACAACTTGCCCAATTTTGCAAGCACTGATTCCTACGATATGTCTTCTCCTGGTACCAACACATTCATGAGCGAGACATTGGGAAGTCCTGTTTCGTCACGCAAGACTCCTATCTCGCCGAAAAGGGCTCTTTCCCCAAATAAAGCTCTATCTCCCAATAAGACTTTTGAAAGGACTTCGGAACTGGGCTCTCCTAGGAAAATGCTGCTTTCTATGGATACGTCACGTGACTCCAGAGAAAACCCGTTTTTGGATAAAGATGCTGATCTCAGAGCCACTCGTACTCCAAATTTGCCCCCGGTTTCCTATCATTTGAAGAAAGACCCATCCTTGGGGTCCATACAGTCAAGGGAATCAAAGCCTTCGGAAAAAAGCACCAAAGACTCCTTTAGTCAGTCTGGAATTGAGGCTTACACGCCCTATATCATCAAGCTTCAGGCCCTCTCTAAAGGCTCTCTTCTACGCTACGATATGTTCGTCAAGAAGATCATGATCCGGTCGTACGACCAGGAAATGACCCAGTTTTTTGCCAAAATCCGAGGAAATCTCAGCAGACTCCGGTCCATCCACGTGCACCGGGACGAACTTGTTCTTTTTGAAGATGAATTTATTGTTTTGCAGTCTGCAGCAAGGAGAAAGTTTGTGCAGAAACGCCACGGGTTTGAATTGGCAGAAGCACAGAAATCTCTGGTCATAGACTTGCAGTGTATATGCAGGGCCAAGGTTATACGGCAAAAAGTGGCTGAAATCAAGGAAAACGTGCTTCTTTCTGAGCCTTCCGTCACGTTACTCCAGAGTGTGTTTCGGCTGCGTTTCATCCGCTCCACCGTTTTGCTTGTGCTCGAAAACAAGGCGCTTTTGGAGCCTGAAATCTTGACCATACAGGCACTTTCCAGGAGCAAGCTTTTCCGCCAATCACAGCGCAGCAATATGGTCAAAAGTCTAGCCCTTCAGGATACTAAGATCATTGAGGTACAGGCAATCATCCGGGGAGCCATTTCCCGCAATGAAATCCGGAGGAAATTAGCTGGACTCAGCCAGAATAGAGTCAACATCTCCGAACTCCAGAACGTGGCCCGTGGAGCCATTTTAAGGACTAGACTTTGCAACCAGGTGCTCATAACGCTTCTTGGAGAAGATATTAAGATGAATGAGCTCTTCGCCAAGGTTCGAGGCAATGGACTCCGGCAAAAAGTGGCTGAAACGAAGACCCAGTTGCATTTTGCACCCATTGTACTGCAGGTAACGCGCCTCCAGTCGCTGTTCCGGGGAATTCTTGTACGGTACCAGAACTACATTGATCTTGAGGATATTTACGAGTCTGTGGAAGAGATTATTGAACTCCAGGCAGCCATCCGGGGCCGGAAACAGGCGCGTATACAGGCGCAGATCAGAGACCACTACAACCGCAACATTGACTTGGTAATTCGGGCCCAATCCATCCTCAAAACCAAGTACGAGCATAACGTCTACAAGTCGTTCATTCAGATGAAGAACCCTCCCATTCAGGTGATCCGTAAGTTCGCCAGTCTTTTGATCGACAGTGGGCGAGATTATGAGGAGGAGAAACAGCTCTTTGACTTGAAGGAGAAGATCATTGAGAAGTGCAGGCTCAATGAGGACTTGGAGCTCCAGATCGAGAGTATCGATAAAAAATTGATGCTCTTGGACAAAAACAAGATCTCCATTGAGGAGTTTGCCAAGAACTCCAATAAGAGTGTTAAGATGTTGAGAAATGACCCCAAAATGACGCAAAAGTTGGGCTCACTTAAACCCTCGGCCCAGAAACGCATTGAGCTTTACCAGCAACTCTTCTACTTTCTCCAGACCAAGCCGGTATACTGGCTCCGGCTCTACGAACAAGAAGATCCAGCCGAAAAGACGGAGCTTGAACAATTGAAACTTCATATCATGAGTATGTTCCCCATTCCCAAGTTCAATGGCCAAGCGATGGTCAAGTCCCGAGAAGAGTATTTTTTCATGCGGTTCATCACCGAGTTGATGCAGAAAGACTTCAAGTTACATTCTCATAGCGTCACGGATATCACCAAGCTCAAGTGCACATTCTGGCTTGACTTCCTCATTGAGTTCAATAACCTCAGTCATCAGAGACTCGAGCTCAAGCGGTTTTTGGGTGAAGATGTACAGAAGTTGGTGGACGAGGATGTGGACGAGATCAACTTTGAGTCCAACCCCATTGAAATTTGGACCGAGCTCCGGAAGAAGGAAATCAATATCTATGGGTCTTCGCTCAAACGGGAAAAGGTCACGCCACAAGAAGCCATCAAGGATAGAGAGGTCAACGAACGGTTTGTGGTGAACTTGATGAACCTCCGGGATTTTACGCAGGACGTGGTCAACAAGTTGGCATCCAATGCTGAAATTGTGCCCATCCACATGCGTATACTCATGAAGAAGGTTTATGAAAACAGCAAGATTGAGTACCCCAACAGCAAGGAGTACGTGCACTTGTCAATTGCCGGGGTAGTGTTCATCAAATACTACATCAACAACATCTTGTTGTTCCCCGAAAACTTTGGCATTCGGGTCAAGCACTCCATCTCCGAGACTAACCTCAAGTACTTGTCGCGGGTGTTGCTCCAGGTCTTCTCCATGAAGTCTTTCAAGGATAACTTCATGAAACCACTTAATGACTTTGTCTTGGGTTGCAGAGACCAGGTGCAAGGAGCCATCAAGGCCATGTTGCATGTGGCCGATATGGAGGCCGAGTACGCCATGAACGATTGGAAAGATTTGATTGGCCACGACAAGCCCAATTTGACCATGAAGCTCAGTGACATGATTCTGGTGGAGAAGTTGCTTGCTAAGAACTTGCAGGTGGTGCTTCCCAACTTGGACGATCAGTTGTACACGATTCTCAATGAGTTGAACGAGAAAACGTCCATTGACGACTATGTGACGTTGACGGAATTGGGCAGTCTTACACTCTCATTGGTTCCCAAGACCAAAGAAGACTCTATCTCCGATTATAAGCGGGAGATGTTGTTTTCGCAGGCCAAAAAATACCTCTTGTTTATTTTGAGGGTCCAGAATATCGAGAGCAATGATCTCTTGGAGTTGTTGATCCAGGCAATCACTCCACAGCATGAGGAGAAGTTCAAGCAAATCTTGGAGGAACAAAAGGCCTCCGATAAGGCATACCCCATGAACGCATTCCAACACCCACTCTTGAACCTCCCCAACCTCAACTACAAAGAACTCAAGAAAACCACGCTCAAGATCTTACTCCAGCTCGAGTCATTGGGGTTGATCCACCGAGAAAACTCGTACCAGGAGATGTTGAACCAGATCGTGGTGGACATTAAGACAAAGGATCTGCAGAGGGTCAGCAGGGCTCAGCAGCTCTTGTTTGCTGAAGAGACTTTGGCCAAGTTGAACGACAAGGAAATGTTCTTGAGTAGCCAACTCCTGGACTATAACAAGCATGTGGAGTCCATGCTCCAGGCACTCCAGCTGCGGCCTAAGGACAAGAAGCTCTTCAACATCATCCCCATCTTCAGCAAGCAGTACTTCTACCACCGGCAGTTGAAGCGCAACAACCGGTTGCCAACGTTTGGCTCTTATAAGTACTCACTCAAAAAGTTGATGGATCAGCACATCATACAGGACGTCAGTGGAGCTCTCTACAAGAAGGTTGCCAGTGCTTCACGGTGTGAGTTCATGTTCAGCTGCTTCAAGTCAGGGGAGTTTGTGATTGAGGTTGCCAATGGACCCGTGACGATTCCCGGTGCATGCACCACCATTTCGTTAGACCAGCTTTTGAAGCAGCAATACGAGAATAATAAGGTTTGGAAGATGTTTGATGGAATGGTTAGCTTTAACTTGGCGCAGTTTTCTGCATTGATCTTTTCCAAGTTCTATGATATCAAGTGAGCCACCAAAGCTACAGATGAGAATTGGAGTCTAGCCATGAAGACCAGATTGCCATGAGACAACATGAGAGACTACAACATGAAAAGATTAGACTAGACATATTATACCCATTACAATATAAGAAATAATTAAGTACAAGTAGTTAGGAGTACTACAGTAGGAAGACCTCACGATTGCCAGTATGCTGACCATTCGCCAGATATATAAAGGAGGCGAGATCCTAGCTTTAAACGGGAGAACTCCATTACCTAATCTTAGATAGTTATAGTCTAATATAGATATCATCAATTAACTAAGAATACTCATAACGCTGTTCAGCTGAGTTCCTACTACTAGTAGCCGTTTAGAATACACAGTCAACGTTAGGTCAACGTTAGGTTATCGTTCCTGGAAGATCCAGTTAATTTAGAAGCCCGTTAGAAGCTTATACTCCTTGCGAATACATGTTAGAGTCTCAGGTCACATAATAATTCTATCTATACTGATCATTTATGCTGACCATTTATGCTGACCATTTATGCTGACCATTTATGCTGACCATTTATAATGACCATTCATACTGACCATTTATAATGATCATTTATGCTGACAATTCATACTGACTATTCATACTGACTATTCATACTAACTATTCATACTGACTATTTATGCTGATCAGTAGATGTATGTGGTGAACTTATATTTTCATAACATGTATATTCCAAGAAATAGAATTGGTATGGTATACAGAGATAATAAGTTAATGGAAGCACATCACTCGTACTATGCGTAGGAGTTATAATAGAAGTTGGAGTATGAAGATTCTGTACAGGTCAAGGAGATGGATTCCAAAGATTCTAATATGGAAAATGGTTCTCATAAGATCATAGAGTCCAAGGAAATGGAGTCTGGAGACTGTATGCAGGGGAAGAACATGGAGTCTATGAAGTCTATGGACATGAAGAATCCTGCTGTGAGTTCTGTGAGTTCTAGGGGTTCGGCTAATGGTTTTTTCGGTTCTATGGGCTCTGCTAATGGTTCTTTCGGTTCTAAGGGTTCTGCCAATGGTTCTTCCAGTTCTATGGGTTCTGCTGGGAATGAAAAAAGGTCTATTTCTGAGACTCCCAAAGAAAGAGGTTTAGGGAATGATAAAGACCGTTCTTTAAGCTCAAAGAAAGAAATTACAAGTTCAGAGCGCAAAAGAAAGTCTGGCTCTGATTCTGTTAAGGGAACCACTTCCTTGAAGAATGGAAAAGAGAGTCCTTTAAAGTCAAAGAAATCTTTGAAGTCCAGGGAAAACAGTCCAATGCCAGAGTCCAAAACTGGCTCTTTGACAGGGTCTAAAAAGGAAGGCACTTTTGTGCAGTCTGGGAAAGAAAGCTCCATTTCGGACCCCAAAAAAGGCTCCAGTGGCTCCAGTGCAGGCTCCATAAGAGAGTGTTCTTCTCTGCAGTCCAAGAAAGAAAGCTCCATACCAGGTTCTCTGCAGCCCATGAAGGCTACTGAGTCCAACAACGGAAGTAACATGTCAGAGTCTAGGCCAGGTTCTCTGGACTATTATTAGGAGTAGAATTGGTATTATGAGTAGTACTAGTATTGTGAGTAAGAGGAGAACTAGTAGTAGAGGTAGAATTAGTAGTACTAGTACTAGTATTAAGAGTGGTAGTAATATTATGAGTAGTAGAATTATTATGAGTAGTACTAGTATTATGAGTAGAAGTTGGAGTAGTATGAGTAGTAGTGGTATCATGAGTAGAATTGGTACCCTGAGTAGAATCGGTATTTTGAGTAGTAGAAGTAGTAGGAATAGTAGTAATATTATGAGTAGTAGAATTATTATGAGTAGTACTAGTATTATGAGTAGTACTAGTATTATGAGTAGTACTAGTATTATGAGTAGAAGCTGGAGTAGTATGAGTAGTAGTGGTATCATGAGTAGAATTTGTACCCTGAGTAGAATTGATATCATGAGTTGAATTGGTATTGTGAGTAGTAGATTAAAGTTCGTACAGTTAGTATTATGCTGGTTGTAACATTATGGTACTAGTAACATTATAAGTAGTAGAAGTAGTAGTAGGAATAGTAGCAGAATTATGAGTAGAATTGGTACTATGCGTAGGAGTTATAGTAGAAGTTGGAGTAGTACTAGTATTATGAGTAGAATTAGTATTAGTACTACTACTAGTATCATGAGTAGTAGTAGTACTACTACTAGTATTATGAGTAGTACTAGTATCATGAGTAGTACTAGTATTATGAGTAGTAGGTATATTATGAGTAGTAGAAGTATTAGGAATAGTAGTAGGAATATTACAGTAGGAGTAGAATTACTAGTAGTAGTAATAGTGGTATCATGAGTAGAAGTGGTATTATGAGTGAGACCAGTAGGATTAGTATGAGTAGAATTGGCATTATGAGTAAAAGTAGTATTATGAGTAGTAGTATTATGAGTAGTAGTATTATAAGAAGTGGCATTATGAGTAGTAGTGGCATTATGAGTAGTACTAGTATTATGAGTCAGACTAGTAGGAGTAGTATGAGTAGTAGTAATATTATGAGTAAGAGTAGTAGTAGCAGTAGGAATATTACTGTAGGAGTAGAATTACTAGTAGTAGTAATATTATGAGTAAGAGTAGTAGTAGTAGTAGTAGTAGTAGTAGTAGTAGTAGTAGTAGTAGTAGTAGTAGTAGTAGTAGTAGTAGTAGTAGTAGTAGTATTAGTAGTAGTAGTATTAGTAGTAGTAGTATTAGTAGTAGTAGTATTAGTAGTAGTAGTATTAGTTGTAGTAGTATTAGTTGTAGTAGTTGTGGTAGTTGTATTATGAGTATTAGTGATATTATGAGTAGAATTGGTATTATGAGTAGTAATAGTATTGTGAGTAAGAGTAGAACTAGTAGCAGAGATAGAATTAGTAGTACTAGTACTAGTATTAAGAGTGGTAGTAATATTATGAGTAGTAGTAATACCATGAGTAGTAGTAATACCATGAGTAGTAGAAGTAGTAGTAATAGTAGTAGTAGTAATAGTAGTAGTAGTAATAGTGGTATCATGAGTAGAATTGGTACCCTGAGTAGAATTGGTACCCTGAGTAGAATTGGTATTATGAGTAAGAGTAGCAGTAGAATTATGAGTAAGAGTAGTAGTGGTACTATGAGTAGTGTTAGATTGTTGAATACGTCTAATACTGGGAGTTATGTTCATTCGTTGATGGATTCCCAATAAGTTGAAATCCGAGTAGCTTATGTAGCTAGCCAGTGAATACCAGAGTGAAGCAGGGCGGTTAAACGCCATGTCACGAGGTAAGGTGAATCGATGAGGCCAAGTTACGGGTTAAGTTGCCTTGGATGAGTCACTGGCATTCGCATTGTCGAAGATACCTCTATGAATAGTGTGTCTACCCATGGTATGTCTAACAAGTAGTAGTAGAATTATTATTAGGAGTAGAATTGGTATCCTGAGTAGAATCGGTATCATGAGTTGAATTGGTATTGTGAGTAGTAGATTAAAGTTCGTACAGTAAGTATTATGCTAGTAGTAACATCATGGTAGTAGTAACATAATAAGTAGTAGAAGTAGTAGTATAATAGAATTAGGAGTAGTATTAGGAATAGTAGTAATATTATGAGTAGTAGTGGCATTATGAGTAGCAGTGGCATTATGAGTAGTAATAGTATTATGAGTAGTACTAGTATTATGAGTAGTCAATCATTGAAAGAGTAGTATTACTAGTCAACCTTTAGTTAATAGTTAGTATCGCTAGTAGTAGTGGTAGTGTAGTAGTAGTGGTAGTAGTAGTAGTAGTAGTAGTAATATTATGAGTAGTAGTAATATTATGAGTAGAGCGGTATTATGAGTAGGAGTAGTAGTAATATTATGAGTAGAGCGGTATTATGAGTAGGAGTAGTAGTAGTAGAATAGAATTAGGAATAGTAGTAGTAACATTATAAGTACAGTGCTTTTCAAAACTATTCAAACCAGCACGGCAAAACGATTCATACCACACTAGCAAAATTAAACAAACCAATACACTAACCCTTAAGAAGATGTTGTATACAGGATACCAAGGAAACCCAGTTCAGTTCCGTCCGTTTTTCATCCTTGATTGAACATGCGTACTATTGGATTACACATGGTAAATGCCCCTCTATTTGTTTGAGCGAGTGCGCCGTCTAGGATGTACTTTGTCTTGTATTACTTTATGGGCAACTGCAAGACTCCCCAATGTAGTACATATGAGGCAATCGTCCAGATTTGATATTTCAGAATATTGAATTCTAATGAAAGTTGGTGTGGAAAATTACGCCATTTGCTTTGAAAGACTGTGCCAAAGGGTACGAAACTTTTTGCCGAGCTGGTTTGAACCATCCTGTCTTCTTGGTTCGAAACATTTTGTCGCATTGGTTTGAATAGTTTTGAAAAACACTGTAGTAGTAGTAGTAGTAGTAGTAGAATTATGAGTAGAATTGGTATTATGAGTAAGAGTAGTATTAGGAGTAAGAGCAGTAGAAGTAGTAGAAGTAAAGGTAGTAGTATTGTCAGTAATATGAGTAGTAGTAATATTATGAGTATTAGTAAGATTATGAGTAGTAGTAGTAGTATTATTATTATGAGTAGTAGTATTATTATGATTAGTAGTATTATTATGAGTAGTAGTATTATTATGAGTAAGACTAGTAGGAGTATCATGAGTAGGAGTGGTATTATGAGTAGTAGTAATATGATGAGTGGTATTAGAATTGGTATTATGCGTAGTAGTAATATTATGAGTAGGAGTAGTAATAGTAGTAGTAGTAGTAGTAGTAGTAGTAGTAGTATCATGAGTAGAATCGGTATCCTGAGTAGAATTGGTATTGTAAGTAGTAGATTAAAGTTCGTACAGTAAGTATTATGCTAGTAGTAACATCATGGTAGTAGTAACATAATAATTAGTAGAAGTAGCAGTAGAATAGGATTCGGAGTAGTAGTAGGAATAGTAGTAGAATTATGAGTAGAATTGGCATTATGAGTAAGAGTAGAAGTTGGAGTAGTAGTACTATTATGAGTAGGAGTGGTATTATGAGTAAGAGTCGGTAGTAGTACCACTAGTATTATGAGTAGAACTAGTATTAAGGGTAGTAGTGATATTATGAGTAGTAGTAATATTATGAGTACGACTAGTAGGAGTATTATGAGTAGTAGTGGTATTATGAGTAGAACGGTACCCTGAGTAGAATTGGTATTGTGAGTAAGAGTATAAGTAGTATTATGAGTAAGGGTAATATTGTGAGTAAGAGTAGCATTAGTAGTAGGAGTAGCATTAGTAGTAGGAGTAGCATTAGTAGTAGGAGTAGCATTAGTAGTAGGAGTAGAATTAGTAGTAGTAGTAGTACTAGTATTTGAGTAGTACTAGTATTTGAGTAGTACTAGTATTATGAGTACGAGTAGAAGTAGTAGTAGAATAGAATTAGGAATAGTAGTAGGATTATGAGTCGAATTGGTATTATGAGTAAGAGTAAGAGTAGGAGTAGAATTACTAGTAGTAGTAGTAGTAGTGGAGTAGAGTAGTAGTGGAGTAGAGTAGTAGTAAGTAGTAGTAGTAGTAATATTATGAGTAGTAGTAGTAGTAGCACCACTAGTACAACTACTAGGGTAGTTATCTCAACATCTGTTGATAGTATCAATGACTCTCCTATTGTCTTTGGACATAGGCGTGAGTAGTACCACAACTGCACCTAATTCACATCTCACTAAAAGTCAATTAGGTGCAATGAGAGTCTTGTCACGGACTTATAGGAAGACTTTGGGAGAACATTGGTGTCCTCCATCGTACTTGATATCTTCAGATTCCATTATCATTCCCACACATCAACTTTTGCCCAAGTGGTATGAGATTAATGAACAGAACTGGGTTAAAAGCCCAACTTGATTGACTTCAATGGATTTTGGAGATTTCCAAGAAATTCACTCTCATTGAGTCAGGAATATCCGTGCAATCTAGACCATTGAACTAATCGATGGAAAAATACACAGCTAAGAAATCGCACCTCAAATTGGCTAGTAACTTGTGGAGGTCACTATTATTCACCAACACCATCATATCTTTGTAGTCACATTTAATTGCATTTAATCGCATTTAATTGCCTTTAATCACCAGGTTGGTGAGAATCTGGCTTGAGCTCTCCGAGAAGTACACCGACTTATATGAATATTTCTGTGGCATTATCCATCCTGAGAAGAATTATAGCGCGTACAGAAATAAGCTCTGGGGTTTTCTTCAGCAGCTAGCAGAAAAAACATATCTCAAGATACCGTCAATCTTAGTAGTCAGTCTTAGTAGTCAGTAGTCAGTAGTAAAAAAGTGGTATATAGTCTACAACCACTATAAGTGGCCAGTCTCAGCCTCAGTAGTAGTAGTAGTAGTAGTAGTAGTAGTAGTAGTAATATTATGAGTAGTAGTAATATTATGAGTATATGGAAACTGGGGACTAGAAATGTGGGCCAGAAACTGCGAGTGCACCAGACAAACTAATGTATCCAGTAATTAATTGACATATACTCACACTCTTTTTTGAGGTCTTTTAGTAGTCTTGTAGTAGGCTTCAACCCCGAGCTTCATACCAAGACGCATCCAATGACAAAGACATTTCGTGACTCTTCAGAATAAGCAAAATCGGCTTATGCCTTTTTATTTTTATCACCTCACGCCTTTCTATCTTTATCGCCACTCCGGAAACAAGACGGAAGAGAAAACACGCCACTTATTCAAGCGCCTTGATGGTTTGATGCATTTCCTTTCGTGTGAAAGTATCCACGACATGATCTAACAAGTTCAGCATCCGAGGATGGGTATGCTATAGGCCCCGGAGACAAACTAGAAGAGAGTAAAATTGGTAGAAAAATATTCACAAGGGGGTGTAAAAATAAGTGAGGGTCAGGAAAGGAGCGAGCCCCTTTTATATACGATTTCTTACCCCGCACTGTTTATTTGCAGCCACCAACCACGCAGGCGCGCCGCGAATTGCGAAGTATATAAGACAGCGCATTTCCCCCTATCCCCTCTATTCCCCTTATTCCAAGCCCTCATTATTCTGCTATATTTAGGACAAAAGAAGACCAGCCTAAAAACGCTGGGGGTTTTCTAACTTATTGTGTTTTCGTTCAAAAACTGGAATATTAAGGTACTGTTGGACAGACTGAACAGACTAAACAGACTGAACGGACTGGACAGACTAAACAGACTGGACAGACTGGACAGACTAAACAGACTAAACAGACTGGACAGACTAAACAGACTGGACAGACTGGACAGACTAAACAGACTAAACAGACTGGACAGACTGGACAGACTAAACAGACTGGACAGACTGGACAGACTGGACAGACTAAACAGACTAAACAGACTGGACAGACTAAGGCTATGACTGGATAATCTAGACAGACTAAAACCAATTGTACAAGAATACGAATGGTGTAAAGTTGTGCCTGCTCAATGGAAAACCACCCAGAAACCTCTCTTGCAATCAGCCGTCTACAGAATGGGACAAATGTTTTTGTCGGAAAAGGACTTTAACTTTACCCTTCAGAGGCCCAAATATCTTAATCAAGTGGGTCCAATCGACTAAACTCCTTCCTTCTTTCATGGAAATTATTGGATTCGAAAGTCAATACGTTTCCACAAAGGTTTCCACAACTCAACGCAAAGAATACATAATTGGTGACTTATTGCGGCCTGAGGCACCTACAAGACATATATTGTACGGGAAATTGTATCGGAGTTGAAATTCAAGCGAGGAGACACGGTAATTTCAAAGATCAGTGGAAGATTATAAGTGGAACATTTGGTGGCCGGTTCCATTACTTCTTCTTCTTTTATTGGTCTCTAATTGGTCTCTGACTTGGTCCGGCTGGTCGGGCTGGTCCCTGATTGGTCCGGCTGGTCCTGATTGGTCTCTGATTGGTCCTGATTACTTATGCTCAGTGATGATTCCTCAAAGGCGAAGTTGAGATTCTTAAACATTTTTGTGCAAAATTCAACACGATGATAATAGCGTACAGCTTAGCCCCAAGTACTCAATAGGTAGAGCCTTTTAGATCTAACGGTCTGGATAGTAATACTCACTGTTAATGATTTATTCGGTTATATTGATAACAGTAAGTAGCATTAGTTGTCAGTAGTATATCCTTTTAGTAGATCCTAGTAGTAGATCCTAGTAGTAATTACTGTCATGTGTATACCAATTAAATGTATTTGAGAATTGCTGCAAATGGTGCCGCGCACCACCTACTTGCTTCCACGAAGGTCCAGTTGAAATCTGACATATTCGCGATGGAAAAAAGAATCTCCGATACGGGGAATCGAACCCCGATCTGCTCGGTGAGAGCGAACTGTGCTAGCCATTACACCATATCGGACTTGTTGGAGTTTATTTTTTTCCGGTTTTACCAGAGATGCTAATAATGCTTATTAAACACAAACCATTGGAGTACAGAAATTGGAGTATTTAGGGTATTGTTTTATATATAGAGGTCTATTATGGTCTGATTATGATCTGACTATGATTTGACTATGGTTTGACAATTGGTTGGGTAATAGGCTGGCTTCTTTCGTGGACTTACAACACATTGTCCCAACCTCTATTGATACAGTCTTCTAATCTACCAAACATCATTTTGGGTGAACTAATATAATCTTGACTAATACATAATATTTATGCATATACATTCATCTTGGTCTGAGATCACTTGGCCAGATCACTTGGCCAGATCACTTGGCCAGATCACTTGGCCAGATCACTCGGCCAGATCACTTGGACAATAACTGGTCGATCTTCTTCTCCAAGGCCTCGATGCGTGTGTTTCTGTCGGCATTGGCCTGCGTCAACTTGGACACTTGGCTCTCCAACGAATCCACGAGCCCGGCAAGTCTCTCCACGGTAGCCCTTAAGGTAGGAGCCTTGGCCTCTTCCTTAACATCCTTCACCTCCTCTTTCTTCACTTCTTTTGGCTCCTCCTTCTTGATATCCTTCTTTGGTTCCTCCTTCTTGACATCCTTCTTTGGCTCCTCCTTCTTGACATCCTTCTTTGGCTCCTCCTTCTTGACCTCCTTCTTTGGCTCTTCCTTCTTGACCTCCTTCACCTCTTGCTTTGCCTCTTTTGTCTCCTTCACCTCTCTCTGAGACTCTCTCTTGACTGGGGCGACGTCCTGCCACTCATCGTCTGGATTCTCGGCGATCCTCCTGGAATCCTCATCGTCCGATTCATCCACCACCTTGTTGATGAGACTGCCCACCGTGCTGGAAGACTTTAAGGCCTCGTCCACGCTGGCTGCAGGTGCAGGACTGCCAGATAAAGAGCTGCTTGCTCTAGAAACCTTTGGAGAATAAACTTCTTTGGAAGCTTCGTTGTTTAAATTCTCCTCGGACTTCTTGGACTCGACCTTCTTGGCCTCAACCTTCTTGGCTTCGGACTTCTTGGCCTCGGACTTCTTCTCGGAAATGTTGACTGCAGGAGAAGATTCCTTGACCTCAGCAGTCTTTCCCTCGTAAATGGCCTCCATCTTGACCAAAAGCGGCCCATTGACGTCCTTGCCTCCAAACCACTCCAGAGCAGTAAGTGCAGGCTTGTTGGAGGGAGCATCCGGGTAAATGTCTTCCTGGAACACCTCGGATTTTCTGGGCACAATAAACGAGACTGGCTCGATGCTGGAATCGTTGACGGTCTTGTAGCACTTCAAGATCTCGTTTTCCCGGATATTGACCGAGGTCTTAGGTGCTGCTGCAAAGCCTCTCTGTGCATCGGTCGATGAATATTGCGACAACTCATGGAGAATGTCGTTGTCGTACTCATAGTAACGAATATTACCGTCTCCCTTGCCGGCTAAGTACAATGTGCAGGTGGCATCATCGTAGATGGGAATCAACACTCCCGAAGATGAGTCAATGACAATGAACCCATCGATGGGGCCCTTAGAAATGTCGTTGACATCCCAGATTCCGACCTGTCTATCGGATAATCTGGAGAAACCGGTGGTGCATACACGGTCGGTATTGCCCAACCAAATGACCCTGGAAGCTTTGGCTCCCGTGTGGCCAGGACCTTCGGAAATCACTTTTCCGGACCGCAAGTCCCAGATCCGCAACTTCTTGTCCCTGGAAATAGTGGCCATAAGCGAGCCGTTGTAGTTGAAGGCGAATGACGTCACTAAGTCCTTGTGCTGCAAAGTAATCTCCGCCTTTCCGGTCTCGATGTTCCAAATCTTCACGGAGTAGTCCATGGACGAAGAGGCCAACACGTTCTCTGCACATGGGTGGTACTCAATATGGCCAACCTTTCTAGTATGGCCCGAAAGCACTTTTTCTGGGGTCACCACGTCCTTGACCTCGTCGGCATCGTCTCTGTAGTTGTGGAAGGAAAAGTCCTCGGGGATATGCCAAATGAGGATATTTCCGTCATCCGAGCAACTGGCCACCTGCTGCGAGTCAAACGGATTAAAGGCCGTATCCAAAACAGGCCCCTTGTGCCCCCGAAAAAGCGGCACGGTGTCCGGAGCTTTGCCCACCTCGGAAACAGGAATAATAGCAAAGGCTCCACCTCCAGACGAGTCCCATGTGACCAGGAGGTACTTCCCGTTGGAGTAGATGATATTTGCATCCCATGCGTTTTTGGTCACCTTCAAGTTTTCATAGCAGAGTTCTTTCTTGCTGGCCTGCCCGAACACGTGCCGATACTTCGACGCTCTAACGAATTTTCCGCTGCCGTTAGTAAATGAAGAAATAATATAATAAATATGGAGATGAAGATAGAGATAGACTGAAGGAAAACAACTAATACCTGAAAACTCATAACTGAAAACAGGCATGATAGACAAGAAAGTCAACAGGAAACAGATAAAAGTCAGCAGCTAAAAGTGAATGGCCAACAAATAACAGTAAACAGATAACAGTCAAAAATATTGACAACAGATAACAGACGACGCCAAAAGAAAGACCGCAAAAGACATCAGATATCAAAAAAGACAGAAGACGATAGATAACAGTCAAAAACGGATAATGTCAAGGACTCAATGGAGTCAAAAGCCAGAATATAACCGAAAGGCAACAGATAACAATCTAAAAGACAGATATCAAAAATACAGATAATTGACAAAAGACAAGTCAACTGATGACAGTCAAAAACAGATATCCGACAAAAGACAACGCAACACAACTGGTAACTGTAACTGTACCTGTACCTGAAACTGACCACTGAAACTGACGAAAGTCTGGAGAAAAGTCAAATCAGACAGGACAACAAGGTAGACGACCAATAACTGTAACTGTAACTGTAAATGTAACTGTAACTGTAACTGGGTCAACCACTGGAGCTGACGAAAAGACAGATAACAGTCAAATAGCAAGTCAAGTCAATTGATACTATAACTGGAACTGAATCTGCGACTGAATCTGATATCTGTGACTGTGACAGATCACTGTAATTGACAAAAGACTGAAAAAGACAACATTGACAGTACAGCAGGACGACAACCGATAAGTGACAAATGTGATTGAAATCTGATAAATGTGACTGTGACTGTGACTCTGACTGTGACTATGACTCTGACGGTAACTGATATCTAATGACTGTAACTGTAACCGTTACGTTAACTGAATCTGATAATTGTGACTGGAGCTGTCACTGGAACTGTCACTGGAACTGTCACTGACGATACCAGATAGAAAACAAAAACAAAGACAAGGAATCAAAGATATCAGATATCAGATTAGACAATCCAAACCAAGCCAAGACAACAGATCACATAAGAGATAACACATAAAACATAGCCGGTAAAAGACACGACTAGACAACTGGATCTGATATCTGATAACTAATAAAGACAGAAGACAGAAGACAGGCGAGACGAGACGAGACCAACCAAACGAACGAACGAACGAACGAATGAACGAACGAATGAACGAATGAATGTAACAAACGAGACGAGACAAAACATAAGACAGACCAAAAGTGACTAAACGTGGCAATCATGACAATCATGACAGACAACTCAATGAATCAAGAAATCATTATTCATGAGCCACTCAATTAGCTGTTCAACAGTTCCTTGAATCAACTAATTATGAATCATGATTGGGTGAACACACCTTAATATCGATTGAATGAAACTGGTTAACCGTTCGATTGATTGAATGTTTGATCATCTATGGTTTGATCGTCTATATTCAATTGTCGGTTGTCGGTTGTTGATTGTTGATTGTTGATTGTTGATTGTTGATTGTTGATTGTTGATTGTTGATTGTTGATTGTCGGTTGATTGGTCGTCTATGAGTCGGTTGTTTGATTACCCGATTCTCCAATTATCTGATTCCCCAATTATTGGAATCCCCAATTATCGAAATCCCCAATTATCGAAATCCCCAATTATCGAAATCCCCAATTATATGATTTTCTGGGTGTTCAATTGTTTGATGGCTCGATCGTGGGGTGTCGGTACGCTGTGGTATCGCTGTGCTGTTGCTGTTGATGTCGGTATCACTGTGGTATAACTGTGGTGTTGCTGTGGTGTTGCTGTGGTGTTGCTGTGGTGTTGCTGTGGTGTTGCTGTTGCTGTCGATGTCGGTATCACTGTGGTATCACTGTGGTGTTGCTGTGGTGTTGCTGTGGTATAACTGTCGCTGTCTGGGTGTGTGTGTGGTGATGATTTACATACCTCATTGTTGTGGAAGTCAAGAGTGGAAATAAATAGTGAGTGAGAATGTGAGAGAATAAGAATGTTCGTGTATGAGTGTGTGTGTGTGTGTGTGTGTGTGTGTGCGAGTGAGAGTGAGTGAGCGTAGGAGAGAGAGAGAGCGTAGGAGAGAGAGCGTGTGACGTTGGAGACTGAGCGTGTGTTACGTTGAAGAGGAGCGCGTTGTGTGGGCGGAGCGTGGACGGGACTACTGCGCGTATTATGGTCAAGGCTCACTCTGGCTCACTCTGGCTCACTCTGGCTCACTCTGGCTCTGACTGACTGACTGAGACTGAGACTGAGACTGACTGACTGACTGACTGACTGACTGACTGACTGACTGACTGACTGACTGACTGACTGACTGACTGACTGACTGACTGACTCAGGCTCACTCATACATCATTCATCAGCAGATGATTTAGCTGGAGTAGATACACCAGTACTTTTCAGTGTTGAAAGCTCCGTCAGCCTTCTACATGTCGTTATAGGCATTGAAGTAAAGAGTATCGTTACTACAAGAGCTGACGATGGAGGAAAGAGCTGACGATGGAGGAAAGAGCTGGCGATAGAGGAAAGAGCAGCCTTTTGTTAAGAACCTGGGACAACCTTGCTTTTGGTTTCACCCTGGGTTGGTCATCCAGTTTCGGTGATGAGAACCTTGGTACCATTATAAGCAGAAGAGACTCTTTAGATTTGCTCCAAAAGCCATTTTCCAGCACCCTCAGCAGCAACACCACCATTGAAGAAAGCGTGAGAGTTGACAGACAGCCATGTAGTCGGAGTTCTTACACAATTCAGGCTACGGCCAAGACTGACTGTGCCTGACTGTGACTACCAAACTCAATACTAAATGAATTACTAACAACAAGGTTCCATGTAATATTATGGGTGACTAGTGTGTTAGTAACTAGTGTAGTAACTAGTGTGGTATTATATAATGGGACACTATAATGGTTAGTATGTTAGTGCAGTAGAATAGTAGACCTAGACACTGGTCAATGAACAATAGATTAGTTTATAATGACACACTAAGCACTGACTATTCCATGATTATCATAGTAATAAAGCTTCCTAATATTATTATAGAGTGTACATCATGCTAGTGTTAGTGTGTTAGTGTGGTGTTCATTCATTTGGTTCCTTATATTGTTGTATAATACCTCCCAAGTAGCTCTTTGGATTAAATCCAAAGTTCCAAGATTTAGTTGTTTGGAATATTTAGTTGTTTGAAAGATTTAGTAGTTTGGAAGATTTAGTAGTTTGAAGATTCAGTAGTTTGGAAGATTTAGTTGTTTGGAAAAAACCTATATCAGTGTGGTGTTCATTCATTTGGTTCCTTATACTGTTGTATAATACCTCCCAAGTAGCTCTTTAGATTAAATCCAAAGTTCCAAGATTTAGTTGTTTGGAAGATTTAGTAGTTTGGAAGATTTAGTAGTTTGAAGATTCAGTTGTTTGAAGATTCAGTTGTTTGAAGATTCAGTAGTTTGGAAGATTTAGTAGTTTGGAAAAAACCTATATCAGTGTGGTGTTCATTCATTTGGTTCCTTTTATTGTTGTATAATACCTCCCAAGTAGCTCTTTAGATTAAATCCAAAGTTCCAAGATTTAGTTGTTTGGAAGATTCAGTTGTTTGAAAGATTTAGTTATTTGAAAGATCAGTAGTTTGGAAGATTTAGTTGTTTGGAAAAAACCTATATCAGCCATGTTTGCAAGCTATTTTTAAGGGCTTTAAAAATTTATACACCATTAAATAAGCGGGGGGCGAGCCTTTTATATTCAGAGGGCTCTGCAACTGCGAAACATGAAACAAAACATGAAACATGGTGTACATATTTCTTGAGTGCGCATATTGAAACAACCCGCCCTCTTTTTTAGCAGCACCCGCGTTAACCCCTCACATTACCAAATATATAAGACATGCCCTAATTCCAACATAGAGTATGGATTTTTTGAAAACAAATTAAATCATGGTCTTTATGCTTTATAGTCGAAGGATCACATTGCAACTATACATTTATATATATATATATATATTATATGACTCATAGAAAATGTCCTCCATATATGAATAAAGCATAGTATGACCTTACTGAATTGGGTCCCATTTCATTCATGAACATAACAATTTTGGAGGGTGGTTTATTGATACTCCTGGTGAAGAAGGTATAAGTTAAGGGTAGTGGAATCAGGTTTCGCACTTGTCAGTGTTGAGAAGATTATATCAGGGAGAAGATTATAGCAGGGAGAAGATTATATCAGAGAAAATATTATATCAGAGAAAATATTATATCAGAGAAATACCAGAGAAAATATTATATCAAGGAAAGTATTATACCAGAGAAATATCAGAGAAAATATTATACCAGTATTATTGTCTCCATCCAATGCACATGATCTGGAGGTCTATATACCTGGGGAACATACAAGTCATGGTCTTGTCTGATGAGATACAATTTATATGACTGAGATTGCTGAGACTATTGAGACTATTGAGATTGACTGGGACTACTGAGACCACTGAGACTATTGAGATTGACTGGGACTGACTGGGACTGGGACTGGGACTGACTGAGACTATTGAGATTGACTGGGACTACTGAGATTACTGAGACCACTGAGATTACTGAGATTACTGAGACTACTGAGACTACTGAGAGTGACTGACTGAGACTCAAGCTCACTCTGACTGGGACTGAGACTGACTGGGACTAAGACTGACTGGGACTAAGACTGACTGGGACTAAGACTGACTGAGACTACCAAACTCAATACTAAATGCATTACCAACAAAAAGAAGGTTCCATTTAATATTATCAGTAACTAGTGTATAGTATTAGTGGAATTGGGATTGGTAAGCTAACAATTCTATGACCACTCTACTGTGCTAGAATACTCTATAATAGTCTCTGACTCTTTGAGTCTCTGAGTCTCTGACTCTCTGATACTCTACTTTATTCTTCAATCGATCATTTGATGTGGTCAAGTCTTACATTCAGCTGAAAAACGGAAAATTACCCTACTACTCTACCACGATTCGCTTTCTACAGTTTATAAATTAGTGGCTAGAAAAGATTTCTTGCTGCTATATTATACGCTGGTACATTCCCTTGGCTGGTACATTCCCTTGGCTGGTACATTCCCTTGGCTGGTACATTCCCTTGGCTGGTACATTCCCCACACTGGTACATTCCCTAGGGGCTTTGTGATTACCACTCATGATTGTATCACTGCATTGCTTTCCAACTACTTTGAGAAGTCTATTAATTTGCTTGACAATAGACAATAATAGCAGTTATGGCATGAGTTGTGACACCGGTAAACACCAAGTCGTCATCAAGATAGTCCCATTGACAATGACACCAATAATGGACGGCACCAATAACGGACGGCACCAATAACGGACGACACCAATAACGGACGACACCAATAACAGACGACACCAATAACAGACGACACCAATAACGGACGGCATCAATAACGGACGGTACCAATAACGGACGACACCAATAACGTATGATACGGTAATGATAGAGCGTTATGAAGTTGTCACATAGACTAGCACAAAATGGTCACAGAAAATGGTACCATAATAAGCAACCACATTTTTCGTTCGAACCATTCACCATTCCCAAGCTTTCATGGAAAACCAGGAATCTATTTCATGTAAATGTTCCTGTCAATCTTGCCTTTAAGAAAGGCTGTTTTCACGTCCATTTGATGTATAATCATTTGTATGATCATCTTATGGTGAGTATCAAGTGCAATAAGAATTCAGAGCAAAAAGAATTTGCAATAAGAATTTGCAATAAGAATTCGCAAACTCACATAGGAGATTAATGGGGCCAATAAAATAATCTCCTCATATTCAATACCCTTAACTTGAGTACAACTTTGGTAACTGAATCTTGCCTTGTACTTGCCACCATCATTCATTGTGAAACCCCAACGGCACCCTATAGGTTTGACATCAGGAGGATAGATTTCTGGGGGGAAAGGTTTGGTTTTCCTCATACGCCTTCATCTCAGTATTGCATGCTTTTTTCCAGAAGATCCAGTCTTCTGACCTCTTTGCCTTAGCATATGATTGGGAAATTTGATTGGGGAATTTGATGTGGAGAGTCGGTACGTCGTGCTCCCACCAGTGGCACCATAAAAGGATACCCTGTGGTGGGAGAATCCCTAGGGAAGTCGATAGGAGAATCAAAGGAAGTCGAAAGAGAATCAAAGGAAGTCGAAAGAGAATCAAAGGAAGTCGAAAGAGAATCAAAGGAAGTCGAAAGAGAATCAACATTGATATTCTGTATCTCTCTCTAACAACCGGGATGATATCCTCCAAGGTTCGATGAACGTAGCCTTGAGACGTAACCCTGAGTCAGTCCAAATCTGACCATGTAATTCTTTTGAAAAACATCAAGAGGATATTCAGCCATTCTCCCTTGAGAGCGAGAGTTAAGAATAGCAGTAATCGCCAGAACGACCTCAGTTAGAAATCTGTTAGTGATGCTGAGCTCTGTAGAATGCCATCCCCATAATAGGATGACATCATGAAGCATAAACATCATCAAAACATCGAGACATCCACAAATAATCTTGTATAATGACCTTCATAACACATAATCACACTTCATTTAAAACACATGCTCCCAATACTGTTCAGTATCATACACTGGTCAGTAATAACTCACTGGTCTTATTGGTCAGTATCATACACTGTTCAGTATCATCCAGGTGGTCCGGTAAATTTGGCAACATCATCACTTCTTGATTATCATCTTTGCTTGCCGAGAATACAACTGGCCAGTATGTCTCTGCACTCCATTCACTAGATCTAGGCACAAGACTGTCCTGGAACTGAACTTGAAACCACATCTCTGCTCTCTGTCCCCTATGTTCAGACAGCACTGTCCCTAGGTTAGACACATCACTGTCCCGTAGGTCTAAACACAGCACTGTCCCTAGGTTAGATACAGCATTGTCCTTGAACTAACTTGAATCACTGGAGGAGTTGGTAAAGTGCTATACACCAATCACCCAAACATTTATCTCCCCATTGATAGTGGTGCCTGATCATATTCTTGCCATAACGATTTCGTTTGCATTCTTTCCACTCAACCCTTTTGATGTGAAGCATGATGAATAGGAAGTAGCTGTCGAGAACTTTTCATCACAAAGCTGTACAAGTTGCTCACTTCCACTGGTCAGTAATACTCACTAGTCAGTAATGCTCCAATGGTCACTAATAACACTGAGCAGTAACAACACTAATCAGTAACAACATTGGTCAATAACACTGGTCAGTAACAACATTGGTCACTAATAACACTGAGCAGTAACAACATTGGTCACTAATAACACTGAGCAGTAACAACACTGATCACTAATAACACTGAGCAGTAACAACACTGATCACTAATAACACTGAGCAGTAACAACACTGATCACTAATAACACTGAGCAGTAACAACATTGGTCACTAATAACACTGAGCAGTAACAACACTGATCACTAATAACACTGAGCAGTAACAACACTGATCACTAATAACACTGAGCAGTAACAACACTGATCACTAATAACACTGAGCAGTAACAACATTGGTCACTAATAACACTGAGCAGTAACAACACTGATCACTAATAACACTGAGCAGTAACAACACTGATCACTAATAACACTGAGCAGTAACAACACTGATCACTAATAACACTGAGCAGTAACAACATTGGTCACTAATAACACTGAGCAGTAACAACACTGATCACTAATAACACTGAGCAGTAACAACACTGATCACTAATAACACTGAGCAGTAACAACACTGATCACTAATAACACTGAGCAGTAACAACATTGGTCACTAATAACACTGAGCAGTAACAACACTGATCACTAATAACACTGAGCAGTAACAACACTGATCACTAATAACACTGAGCAGTAACAACACTGATCACTAATAACACTGAGCAGTAACAACACTGGTCACTAATAACACTGATCACTAATAACACTGGTTAGTAACAACACTGGTCACTAATAACATTGGTCAATAACACTGTTTAGTAACAACATTGGTCAATAACACTGTTTAGTAACAACATTGGTCAATAACACTGGTCAGTAACAACATTGGTCACTAATAACATTGGTCAATAACACTGATCAGTAATACTGCAATGGTCACTGATAACAATGATGGACCCTAATCAAACTCAAGAAACTCCGTTTCCCTCTTCTTCGTCGGATTCCATTATATAGAAGTCGTCAACTGTATAACCTTCATAGATCTCCGTTTGCTTTCTTTTGATCATATCGCCTGCATATTGCACCTCCCATAGACTGGCCCCTAATTGTCGAAGAGCACGGTCTTGAGCTGCTTGCCATTCCTGTAGTTTTTTTCCTTCATTCACATCTTCCCACGCTGCATACTCGTCTAGAAGACTCTGGAGTGTGATTGGGCCGTTGTATGCAGTCCCAGACATAATTTTCACAGCATGTTTAAGTTCAATATCTCCCGGAGGCAATCCCAAAGGTGGCCATAGCTTGGGGGGAACGAGTTTGGCCACGAGACTGGGGAAATCAGGGCTGGATTCCGAAAAGGCGCTTGTATGCAGGCCCCCCAAGATTTCACCCACGTACCACTGATTGGCGGCGATCTGGGCCCGGATTGACAAGTCCCGAGCTCGCCGTCGTTGTCGGTTGCGTTCCTTTACCGATTCCTGGCTGTTGTATTTCTTTGCTGCTTTTCTCCGGGCGTCGGGGGTTCGGCTCGGCGGCGGCGCCGAAGCGTCCGAGATTCCCGATCTCCCCGAAAATCCCCGGTTATGAAACCGCCGTCGGACTTTTCCCCGGATCTCCTCCACTTGCGCCGCCGGGTGTTCGATTTCACCTTTTTTCCGGTCCAAATGCCGCCCTAGACTGCCCTTGGAGCAGAAGGACTGGTGGCAGAAGCTGCACGTGACCAGGCCCGGTTGGGCCAGAGCGTTCAAATCGGATCCTTTTTCGGTGTTTTTTGTACCGATCGGCTCGAAATCTCCCGTGCTTTCCATATCTGCCTTTTTTCCGCCCGAAAAAAGCCCTTCTGGTGCACTTTTACCATGGTCTTCCATGCCCTTATAAAGAGTACGCGTGTGCTCGTCCCACGCGTGTAGGATGTCCGGGCCCACCACTACACCATCACAATAGAGAAGATTCACACTACAAAAGATTTACACTACAGAAAGTTTAACTCTATTCAATGCTGCCCCTTCTTTCTCTTTGCCTCTCTTTCTTTTTTTCTTTCTTTCTCTATCTTCTTTCTCCTTCACTCCTTCTCTCTCTCTCTTCTTTCTTCTCTCCCTCTCACACTCCCATTTGCAATGTAATGTTCCGGAGCTCAGAAACGTAGACATTCTCAATCGTATCTCCGAGTCCGCCCACCACCTTAAGCACCAACTCGTTCAACTCAGCCGACCCAAGAATATCCACGTGCTCGGCCGTCTTGGCTCCACCCCGGATATCGAAGCGATCTGGCTCGTGCTTGATCTCCACGACCTTAACTTCGATATTGGCCGGGTTAAAGCGCAGGCCTTTGCGCTGCCACTCGTGGCAAATGCTGTGGGTCATCAACGCCAACGTACCGTCTCCATCGCCAAAGTAGACTGGGTGGTCGCTTTCCGTGTCGATGACGTATGGGATACCTGCCTCCGGCCCGCCCTTGCGGTAGGTGTAAGCTCTTTCCGTGGGGTTGCCCACTCCGTAGAAGGAGAAGATTTTCATGTCTGGAGCATCGGGGAGGGCCACCTCCAACGGATTGGACCATTTGGCCTGGTCGAGTTCATTTTTGCGGAGCTCTTCGGCCGTCTTGGCAAATCCAAACGAGTAGTTTTCCCGCACCCGCTTGGAGAACCATTCCGGTGACACCTCGAGCAACTTCTCGATGCTCTGCACCACGGTGTAGTCTTTTTCCTGCTCTAAGCCGGTTTCTCCTTCCACACTCTCGCCTCTGTACCGAATAAACTTACCCACGGTATCGTTTTTGGGGCCGGAGATCTCCACATCCGTATCGCTGGTCAGGAGCGTGTTGCCGGGGTCATCGGGCGAACTGGACAAGTTACCCCAGATCAAATCGCCTCCTTTGGGGATCATGGCCGGAACTCCACCGAACGTCCGCAACATTTCCACCCGTTCCTTCTTGCTGAAGAACTTCTCCAACCCGTACACCGCAAAGTAGTTGAGTTGCACAGTATCCTTCATTTCACCCGATAAAAGCGCCGGGATGGCTTTGGGGGTTCCTAAAAGCGAGCCACTGATATCGATGAACCCAGCCAAATGGTCGTTGCACCACTTCTTGCCTCCATTCCCATAAAGTGGACCTTCGGCCTCCACCCACTTCATGAAGTAGTAGATCACCTGCAGGCCCATGGAGTGGCCCACCAAATACGACTTCTGGCCCGTGATCCTCTTGGTGGTTTCAATCTGCAACCGCAATTTGGTAAAGTAGCCGTCTCTCCGCTCAAGGTCCAAATATGCCAACCGCCAGTCGTATCCTGCACTGATCATGTTTTCGGGCCCGTAGCCAATGACGGCCAAGTTCTGCAAAATCTTATTCCAGATCCAGTAACCAGCAACAAAGAAATCGGCAGCGTCAAAACCAGACAGCGCACGCACCTTGATGTTGGGAGGGTCTAGGCCAGTTTCAGGGTCCAACTTCACGTGTTTCAACCAGCACGCCTTATCCAAGACCATTGTCCGCAACATGTAGAACAGCCCCCACAACCGTTTACGGAAATGAGGAAGTGAGGGGCACGGGCCTTCATCATTGGTACCCCACGACTCCAACCCTGTGGAAATCACCCCAGGCACCATCACCACATTATATTTGGAGGTCAAGTTTAACTCCTGCTGCATTCTTTTGCCCACAGAAAACGACTCCGCAGACCCTTTTAACTCATTGCTTTTGGGCCGGTCGTTGCTGTCCAAAATCAGCTGTAATCCTTGAGGAATGGAATCCCGCCAATCCTCCACAAACTCGTTGATGGTGTCGAAACGCATGAGCTTGTCTAGTTCTCCTTTTATATCTTCGGAAGACATTGCGGTGATGACAATGGTGGCAAGAAGCCCGAGAACTGCGCCTAGGATGAAAGTTACCCGCCGGGAATGGTAGAGTTTTTTCTTGAGCTCCTTATCTTTGTGCTTGCGGTGTTTATGGACCTTGTGCTTGACCTCGATGTGGTCGGGGCCTGCACCTAGCTCTGTTTCTTGGGCATCAATGACTTCATGTCCTTCTCCTTCATCACTTTCATTTTCTTCATTGACGTTTTTGGTTCTTGTTTCACTGACGTCATTGGCTTTTGCATCACCCACACTTTCTGTTTCCTTTTTTGGACTGGCGCTTTTGGTGCTTTGGAGCTCACTGTCTTCCTCATCCTGCACATTGCGCCCTTCAATCTCCTTGACTGCATCCTTTGCAATCTGCCGCTTCTTCTTACGATTCCGAACTTGGTTGCCCATGGTGTTGGAGATGTGAAGATGATCGAGTTGTGCGACAAGAAGCCGATTCTGTATGCACTACCAGTAATAAATATTGTACTGCACATAGGACTCGCTTGCTCTATCGGGCTATTGTCTAGATCAGGTCAAAATAAACTTGAGTTCGAGATCACTGGATGTTGAAGGTATCCGGTTATATGCAGGGGATTCCCTTTAAGTACTAGACAAATTCATACAGACTAGGCTGAATTATACTAGACAGACTGGGCAGGATTGGACAGAATTGGACAGAATTGGACAGACCAGTACCACTAGGTACCTGATGCCGCACCGAACTAGTCCCGGACTAGTATTGGAATTGTTGACCTGTATCATTCTGCTCCATTTATCCCAGTGATCTTTAATCCATAATTGTACTTTGTGTAAATCAGAGGTTCAAAGATTGTTCAAGTTCAATGGATCCTGTACATGGAGCACCCATTCCACAGCCAGTATCTCCGTCATTCCAGATCCTGATCCACTCTTGATTCAACAGCTGAAGTGTCAGTTTGTATCAACTCAGTTAAGAATTTGGTCAATTGGTTTGAAATTGACTAAGAATCAGCTATCAATTAAGTAGATTGACCATTTCATCTCATTATGGTATTAACGACAAAGCCAAAAAGTTGAATGATTGGAGGATTCAATTGACTAGTTGACTATTGATCAAGTAGTTAACCAAATCATCTGATGAATTGAGTTATCTCAGATTGTCAACCAGTTTCAGCCAGATTGACTGGAAGGCACATTGAGTCGATCAATTGACTAACTATCAACTCATCAACCCACCAAATCGTCAATAGCCATAAAGTCGTCATAATAACCATGGAGCAATCTTCAAAGAACCATTAAATAGCCGTAGAAAACCATCAGCTAACAATCAATTGGTAAAATAAGCAAGTTAATTGAATAGCCATCAATAGGTAACAACTCATCAAGTACGAATAAACAGTCATCAACTAGCAATCAACTGGCCAGTTTAATAAGGTTCTCAAAAACCATCACTAACCAATCAACTTGGCGAATCATTAGGTAATAAAATAGTCATCAACTGACCATAAAACATCCATCACTAACCCATCAGCAGACCATCCAATTGGCCAAATCAAGAAAGAAATCAAACATCAATCAATAACCATCAATCAGCCAAATTAATATGGTAGTCAACCACCAATCAAAAATTCATCAACAAATAAGCATGAACTGTATTTGATTGACCAGATTCATAAAATAATCAATAAACCATAAAAGAGTCATCGGTAGCCATCAACAAATAAGCATCATTGACATGATCATCATTCTCGTTTGGTTTTAAGCTGCACTTAAAGAGCGTCCATGGTGAAATCGTACTCAATTCCTGGAGTCACGCTTGCAATGAACTTTAGAAAGATCACAAGGTAATGGTCCACACGAATCAGGTTTTGTCCCGAGACGTTTTCGTTCCTAGAGGCCTCCTTGTCGTGTACTCCTTCTAGACCTGCTTTTTTCCCGTCTGAATAATCCCTTTTTTGACTTATTTCACTGGTTTGACTATGGTTTCTCTTCCGGGCGTGGTCCATAAACACCTTCATCACCGACGCGTGCTTGCACGGATGTATAGACACTCCCGTGGTATTTTTGGCCATGGGCAAGGCCTCAATCGTGGCCGTCTTGTCTTTGTGGTCGCCCGAAATGTCCTCGTACATCTGAGAAGGCAATAGTGGGATTCCGTTGCCGTTAAACCCCACCAAATACATCTTAGGCACGCGGTACGAAGTAGAGTAGCTAATGTACAAGTCGTACTTGCGGAGGCCCAGCTGGTCGGTATGGATCTGGGCATAATCGTCGATTTCGTCGCTCAAATCGTCGTCCAGAAGCTCTGCATCAAGGTCAATTTCGGCGGCGGCAAAATCTTTGGTAGTGGCGAAACAGCCTTTGGTTTTGGCGGTGGCTATTCCAGGGGCTATTCCAGGGGCTGTTTCAGGGGCGGGCGCTTGGTTAAACGAAGGAATCACCTCCATATCGGAATCACAGCCCTCTTCCTCCCCCTTCAACCCCTCAAACCCGCTTTCCTCCTCGGAAACAAACGAAGCATACCGGCGGTAGGACGGCACGTGACGTGTGACCAAGTACTGCTTTTCAGGGGGTAAAAATGCCTTCTGGAGGCCCTTAGCACTGGCGCCCCAGCTCCATGTAGGGAACTTTTGCACTAGGTAGTCACCGGCAACAACAAACTCCTCCGGGGAGATTTCACCCGTGGTAAGGAAATTGGACTCGTTGTTGATGGGAGTCAAGTACTCTCTTAGAGAAGATAATCTACTACGGATGTTCATGGTGTGGTGTTCGTGTGTGGCACTGCGTGATAAGCTAAGTGCGATAGACTGCAGGTAAGACATTGGTACACCAATCGGTACACTCACATCGGTACACCAGACCACTCTCTTTGTTGCAATTTATCTATCCTCGCATAAACTGAAGTGGTTGACAAACTGAAGTGGTTGTCAAATTGAAGTGGTTGTCAAATTGAAGTGGTTGACAAACTGAAGTGGTTGTCAAACTGAAATGATCGTCAAACTGAAATGATTGACAAACTGAAGTGATTGTCAAACTGAAATGATTGTCAAACAGACGTGTTAACGCCTGATCCGCAACAACAGTTGCGGCACCAGGAGAACCAGTGAGTAACCATGGAGTAACGTCCAGTAATTGACTAATACTATAAGACACTGATCTCATTGTCTCATCAAGATATGTAAACACTTTAGGAAAAGTGTTTAATTTGTGGAGTCATTAAACGTATCTTCCTTGGACAAAAAGCTCAGCGAGTCTTTGGCTCCAAAGAGACTCTGTCCACTTAACGACGCAGAACGAGAGGCGTTTTCCGTCATATCAAACAGAAGTGATTGACAAACTGAAATGATTGTTAAACTGAAGTGGTTGTCAAACTGAAGTGGTTGTTAAACTGAAGTGGATGTCAAACTGAAGTGGTTGTCAAACTGAAGTGGTTGTCAAACAGAAATGATTGTTTCAGTTTCATTTGAAACCAAAATAATATACAGTGTTTTTCAAAACTATTCAAACCAGTGCGGCAAAATGTTTCGAATCAAGAAGACAAAATGGTTCAAACCACACTAGCAAAATTAAACAAACGAATAATTCGAAAAGTTTCAAACATCCCTAACAAGTTGTTGTCTACAGAATAATAAGGAAACCAATTCAGTTCAGTTTAGTTCAGTTCCGTCCGTTTCTTACCCTTGATTGAACATGCGTACTATTGGATTATACATGGTAAATGCCTTTCTATTTGTTTTAGCGAGTGCGCCGTCTAGGATGTTCTTTGTCTTGTATTACTTTGTGGGTAACTGCAAGGCTCCCCAAAGTAGTACATAAGAGGCAATCGTCCAGATTCAAGATTTCAGAATATTGAATTTGAATAAGAGTTGGTATGAAACATTACGCCGTTTTTTTTGGTTTGAACCATTCTTTCTTCTTGGTTTGAATACTTTTGTCTTCTTGGTTTGAATACTTTTGTCATGCTGGTTTGAATACTTTTGAAAAACACTGTACCATCATTGTACAACCAAAAGGAATGTGATACACTCGAAGTACCAGGATGGAATGTGAAGAGTTTTCCCCCTTTGCACTTAACAACAACCGGTTATGTTAGAATTATTATGCGACCTGGGGCGTTAACCTGTATTCGCAAAGGGTCTAAGCTTCTAATGGTTTGTCAATGTTGTGGATCGTTTCCAGGAACGATGACCTAACGATGGCTGCGTATTCTGAACGGCACTACACACTATACACTGCACTATACACTATACACTGCTCTATATACTATACTACACTATACTACACTATACTACACTATACTACCACCTGGTACGACATACTACTACTACTTACTACTACTACTACTATTACTACTACTACTAATGACTACTACTACTAATGACTACTACTACTACTACTACTACCACCACTGCCTACTGACTGACTACTACTACTACTTACTACTACTACTACTACTACTACTACTACTACTACTACTACTACTACTACTACTACTACTACTACTACTACTATTACTACTATTACTACTACTACTACTACTACTACTACTACTACTACTACTACTACTACTACTACTACTACTACTACTACTACTACCACTACTACTACTACTACTACTACTACTGACTGACTGACTACTAATGACTGACTACTACTACTACTGCTACTAATGACTGACTACTGACTTATACTGACTTATACTGATACACGTCGTAATCTATACCAAGTATCTGTATATAATGCTAGAGTGTAGAATGTTGTTTCATACTGGTCTATTGTAAAATAACAGGTTTGCATGATTTGTGACTCTTGAATGGCCATTAAGATCGGACAGCATAGGCTTAAAATACTGAAATAGGTAGAGTACTACCGAAGATGGATCTAACACTTAGTAGTCTTTTACTTCTAGTAGTCTTTTACTCTTAGTTGTTAGATCCACTATAGGTAGGCCACTGCCTATAGAGACATTATGAAGTTGCCTATAGAGACATTATGAAGTTGCCTATAGAGACATTATGAAGTTGCCTATAGAGACATTATGAAGCCTACGATGTACGCAACTATAGTTTTGAAAAACACTTTAGTTATCCATTTGTCTTGTAGAAGTGATAATTCCAGCTCTGCTAGGAATGTTGGGGAATCTGGTGGCCCGTAGAGTAACCATGGTTTAAGATCCTGAGATCCTCTCTTACTGTAGGATATGGACCTCATTGCCTCATCAAGATATGTAACACTTTAGGTAAAGTGTTTACTTTAGAAAAAGTGTTTACTTTAGGTAAGTGTTTACTTTAGGTAAAGTGTTTACTTTAGGTAAGTGTTTACTTTAGAAAAAGTATTTACTTTAGGTAAGTGTTTACTTTAGAAAAAGTGTTTACTTTAGAAAAAGTGTTTACTTTAGAAAAAGTGTTTACTTTAGAAAAAGTATTTACTTTAGGTAAGTGTTTACTTTAGAAAAAGTGTTTACTTCAGAAGGAGGAGGAGAAGAGTTGTCAGTGGTTGTTAAAGTATCATTAATACGAGATCTTTTGGTGGGTCTGGATTTGGAGCCATCTTGATATATCTCCTTCAGTAGAGATATTCGATTAGTTAGCTAATAGAAGATATGGTGAAGGTCTCCTTATATATGTGGGAGTTGACCTTTATTGAGCCTCCGTTGATTCTCGGATCCTCCGTTGGTGTTCGAATCCTCCGTTGGTGCTCGAACCCTCCGTTGATCTTGGCTCCGTTGATCTTGGCTCCGTTGATCTTGGCTCCGTTGATCCTGGCTGGTCTACTACACAATTCAATTTCTATCTGATAGTAAATCGGACATCAAGAAAGTGAAGGGTTCCAAGAAGTACGAAGGATGGAAACATTTCATGGCTGTACATGTGTGAAGGCCAGTTCCGCAACGACAATTGCGGCACCATTTGCACCAGTAATCTCCTATGCGAGTTTTTTGACGAATTCTCATTGCACTTGCTACTCACCCTTCCAGAAGATCCAGTCGGCTGACCTCTGTGCCTCAGCATAAGATTGGGGAATTTGGTTCGGAGAGTCGGTACGTGCTTCCACCAGTGACACCAAGAAGTGCACTGTAGTGGGAGCTTCCCTGGGAAATTCTCTAGGAGAATCAACATTGATATTCTTTATCTCTCTAACATCCGGGATGATATCCTCCAAGGTACGATAAACTACACTACACACTACACTACACTATACTACACTATACTACACTATACTACACTATACTACACTATACTACACTATACTACACTATACTACACTATAC
>NLAO01001837.1:18359-41288 GCA_002370835.1 Metschnikowia continentalis | reverse complement strand
TAGTACTAGGTTACTCACTTAGTAGTTACCACTTAGTAATAGTCATTAGTACTAGTAGTCCGTTACTAGTTACTAGTTCTAACAGTAGTAGTGTAGTAGTGTAGTAGTGTAGCCAAGTAGTACAACGAGTCTCTTCACAAGGCAGGCACATCGCAGTACAATGTCGATAAGATCTCAAGGGCCATGCGCTGGGACTTCAAGTCATCAGTTTTAAGTAAGTCACATGCGTAGTTAAAAGACGATTGGGGGCTGGGAGGCTTTTCGGACTCCACCTGGTCCTTCAACACACGAAATTGTTCGTAGTGTAGTAGTGTAGTAGTGTAGTACTATAGTAGGATAATAGGATAGTAGGACAGTAGGATAGTATTAGAGTGCTGGCGTCTTGGTTACGTCAGTCCTTAGTTTTCTGTTAGATTCTAACTTTACTTTACTCTGCTTACTATGTTCATTCGCCGACACTTCTCTAGAGGGAGGAATCGGTCTACTGAAGTAGTTGATAACGGTAGCCTATTCAGCTGGTGGTTGCTAAGTCCTTGCATACTGTCTAGTGCCACGAATACTTTCTACTACTCCATACTCTATACTACTCCATACTCTGTACTACTCCATACTCCATACCCTGTACTATTCCATACTCTCTACTACTCCATACTCTCTACTACTCCATACTCTACTACTCCATACTCTATTCTACTCCATACTCTATTCTACTCCATACTCTACTATTCCATATTCTCTACTATTCCATACTCTACTACTCTATATACTCATTGAGTACTATATAAGCCTACTCTGTCCTCTTGATAAACATAGACTAGCCTTACTCTAGTTTTACTTCTCTGTACTACTCCATACTCTGTACTAGTTCATATTAGTCTATACCACTATAGGCAAAACTCTAACATTCCATCACGGTACCTCGAGTTTATCACATTCCCTTTTGGCTGAACAATGATGGTGGGGGTGTGGCATAGTGGAATGGTGATTGTTAGGATTAGACAGCGTAGGCTTAAATTCTGAAATAGGAGGGTACTACATATGGTGAACCCAACACTATACTACTCTATAGTATGTTACTTTATATTTTAAATCACAGTACTCTAATTTACTCTACACTATACTAGTCTATACTATACTACTATGTACTACTTGCTACTACCCTCTAACTGAATAACTACTTAGTACTTAGTACTGACTGCTGACACTGACTAACATAGTACTAACTACTAACTACTAACCACTAACTACTAACTACTAACTACTAACTACTAACTACTAACTACTAACTACTTACTACTTATTACTTACTACTAACAATAACTACTTACTACTTATTACTTACTACTAACTACTAACGGACTTCTTCGTACCTACTTACGGTATTACTTTATTACTGCATTACTGTATTACTGACTACTAAATTCTAACTATAAGATTCAAATTAAAAACGTTATCATTTTTAAAGTTAAGTTAATAAATAATAAAGTAATTATTTCGGCCGTGTTACGTTCTTAATAACGTGTTTTAACCTAAAACTTGTATTCGTTGATGGTTCCTCAATGAGAGGAACCGAAGCGGTTTATATACTTTGAGAGAAATGTGGCACCGAAAAACTCTCCACCAGAACAATGGAAGTATTGATTCTGGAAGGTTGGAAAAGGGCCTTGGATGCACGAGTTGTCACAACGATCAAATGCAGTGTCACGATAATTGTAGTAGACACTACTATAATCGGACATCGTAGGCTCCATATTGTATCGATAGGTAGTTTTCTACTTATTGTGGATCTAACATTCCCCACAGCCTCTGTTGATTTATCGGGCATTAGAAGGCCATGTTTTTGAGCGTATTCTCGGTAAAGTTGGGGAGCGGTTGATTTCAAATCTCCAGCTCGTACCATAATGACTTCACCCTTTGGGTTTTTGGCTGACGGTTTGCAGCGAACCGTTAGATTATAGCCGCAGCTTACCTTTTTATGTCCTGTGATCTCTTCTAGCTCGACTAGTTTGGATCCGTCCTTATAACGTTTGAGGCCGACATCGGTAGGGAGTGGAGTAAAGTACACTTTAGGAATTGTCTTCAGTAAGCGTAGCTGGCTAATGTGGATCTAACACCTACTACTTACTATTACTTACTACCAACTACTACTTACTACCAACTATTCAGTGTTTACAGCTTTCTTAATACTTACTAATTATTACGTACTACTAACTGCTGACACTGACTAACCTAGTACTAACTGACTACTTATGACTCTTAAATTACTACTAACTACTACTTGCTACTACTTGATACTACCCTCTAACTGAATAACTACTTAGTACTTAGTACTGACTGCTGACACTGACTAACATAGTACTAACTACTGACTATCAACAATAACTACTCAGTACTTACTGTATTACTGTATTACTTACTACTTACTACTTACTACTTACTACTTACTACTTACTACTTACTACTTACTACTTACTACTTACTACTTACTACTTACTACTAATTACCTACTAACTACTACCTACTAACTACTAACTGACTTCTTCGTACCTACTTACGGCATTATTGTATTACGGCATTACTATATTACTGTATGTTCTTCATAACGTGTCTTAATCTAATCTTGTACTCGTTGCTGGTTCCTCAAGGAGAGGAACCGGAGTGGTTATATACTTTGAGAGAAACGTGGCTCCGAAAAACTCTCCACCGGAACAATGGTAAGGATTGTTCCAGAGTAAACAAAAGGGGTCATCAATGAACAAAGCGCCGTGATTGCCGGAACGCCGTGATACGGTGTTTGCAGTGTCCATCGTAATAACCGGACTGAGAAGCTTCATAATACCTTCATAAGCTGGACCCTGTCTATCATGGATCTAACAAGTGTAGTGTAGCATAGATTAGTGTATTGTGGTATGGATTAGTGTAGCATGGTGTAGTGTAGTGTAGTGTAGTGTAGTGTAGTGTAGTGTAGTGTAGTGTAGTGTAGTGTAGTGTAGTGTAGTGTAGTGTAGTGTAGTGTGGTGTAGTGGTTTCAACCTATAATTCAGTATATATTAAAATTCAAATTAATTGACATATGACATTCTCAGGGAAAGAGCCTCTTTTATACCCAGTCTTCCGTTCCTTACCCCGCACGGTATATTTGCAGCCACCAGCCATGCAGGAGCGACTTGGTGCGAAATATATAAGGAAGCGCATTCCCCCTTTATTTCAAGCTATTATTAGGAGAGCAAAGAGGAGAACTGACAATTTAAAAACCCTGGTTTTTTTGAATACATGGTGAAAGCATTTAACGCCATGAGTTGGTATTGAATTTTTTAAGTTTCTTGACGTATGAGTACCCCTCTACCTCGCTTTATGAAAGTTGGCTACTTTAGTCAAGAAGCGGAAGCCCCATTTAAGTTGACCCAGATGTTGACCCAGACGTTAACGCAGATGTTGACCCAGAAGTTGACCTAGATGTTAACCCAGACGTTGACCCAGACGTTGACCTAGATGTTGACCCAGATGTTAACCCAGACGTTAACGCAGACGTTGACCTAGATGTTGACCCAGATGTTAACCCAGACGTTAACGCAGATGTTGACCCAGAAGTTGACCTAGATGTTAACCCAGATGTTAACCCAGACGTTAACCCAGACGTTAACCCCGATGCTAACCCAGATTATTTCCAAAGGAAACAAGCAAGACTTCCATAATGGGAATATTTATATGATGGAATAAAACAGACAAAATTTAGTGAAGTCAGCAATGACATCAATTCTGTCTAGGTGACTAGTTACTTGACTGTTATTTCTTACCTGAAAATCTAGTTTCTGACTAAAATGACTGCGTTAGAACTTTTAAGCAGGTCGGCCGGATGTTAAAACAAAGTTATATCAGTTGTATACTAGAATACGGTAATACGACTTAGAGGAATCCCCAAGTATCATCTAATCAGGCTGACCTCTAAGTTCTTAAATACTTATCTGGTTGTTTCGGGTAATCCCTCCGGAAACTTTCCTAAAACAGCTAACCTTCGGAATGGTCTTCACTTCTTGAATCCCATTGGCTCATTTGAATCCCTCTCAGGGTTCTTCTCTGGCTCATGCATCCCTTCTTATGCATCTGGCCCACCGTACTCATGGAATGGTTACCATGGCATGGTTACGGGTTGAGGCCTCTCTCCGGCTTAGCCTCGTTAGTAAGATCCATGAGCACTGAATACTCAATTCTGGCTCTCATACGATTTTTCCTAACTGACTGGTAATGTATATATTATAGAATTTCTATTTAAAACTAATTTAATAAAATTCCAATAAGTCATAAAAAAAATATCAATCCATATTGTTATCAATATTGTTAGATTCTGGTTACCTCCAGTACTCTATTTTTGTATGTTTATATAGACTAGTCAGGCATAGAGGAATAGAGGTCTATTGAGGTCCTAAGGTCTTCAACATCTAATCAATCAATGTAGGTCTTCAACATCTGATCAATCAGTGCAGTTCTTCAACATCTGATCAATCAGTGCAGTTCTTCAACATCTGATCAATCAGTGCAGTTCTTCAATATCTGATCAACCAAAGCAGGTCTTCACAATCAGTGTAGGTCTTCAATATCTGATCAACCAAAGCAGGTCTTCACAATCAGTGTAGGTCTTCAATATCTGATCAGCTAATACAGGCCTTCAACATCTGATCAACCAAAGCAGGCCTTCAATATCTGATCAACCAAAGCAGGCCTTCAATATCCATATGGGTAGTACACTACTCAATGGTTCCGGAGTCTGCCACCTGTATATGTCCACCACTCAAAAGTTTCATAAACAATTCAAAGTGCCTTTTTTTCTCAAAAATTCCATAAACAATTCAAAGTGTTTTTTTTCTCAAAAATTCCATAAACAATTCAAAGTGTTTTTTTTTCTCAGAAATTCCATAAACAATTCAAAGTGTTTTTTTCTCAGAAATTCCATAAACACTTCAAAAAGAACTCCGAAGGACATGAAAATTGACGATATCAGAATATCAAAAGGAAGAAAAGCTTGGAGCTCATGGATATCAGAATATCAGAAAGGAAGGATTGCTTGGAACTCATAGATTTTAAACACAAAATCCGACAAAGGCTGTTCTATAAAGAATATCGTGAACAAACGATCCATGGAACTAGAAGCACCCAAAGTAAAGAAATCCTTAAAATTGATTAATTGATTTCCATTTCAAATCAATTATTTCATCAAATGTATCCTCAGTCACTATTTTTTTGTCAAGATTTCCATAACCACTTCAAGAGTAAATATCCTTCTCTCAAAAATTTTATGAAAACTTCAAAAAGTGACTATTTTCTTGTCAATAATCCATAAACACTTTAAAAGTGATTATTTTCCATTCAAAACTTCCATAGCCACTTCGAATATGCCTATTTTCTTCAAAAGATTTCCATAAACACCACAAAAATGACTATTGTTTAAGCAAGAAAACCATAAACACTTCAAAAGTGATTATTTTCCACTCAAAACTTCCATAACCACTTAAAAAAGTGATCATTTTCATGTCAGAACCTCCATAAACACTTCAAGAGTGACTATTTTTTCACTTAAATGCTCCAAAAACACTTCAAGAGTGACTATTTTTTCACTTAAATGCTCCAAAAACACTTCAAAAGTGATTATTTTCCACTCAAAACTTCCATAAACACTTCAAAAGTGCCTATTCTTCACTTAAATGCTCCAAAAACAATTCTAAAGTGCCTATTTTCCACTCAAAACTTCCATAGCCAATTCGAAAGTGTCTATTTTCTTGCCAAAAATTCCATAAACACTTCAAAAGTGACTATTTTTTTCTTGAAAATTCCAGAAACACCACAAAGAAGACTATTTTTCCGTCAAAAATTTCATAAGCACTTCAAAAATGTCTAGTTTCTTGCCAAAAATTCCATAAACACCACAAAAGTAACTAATTTCCACTCAAAAATTCCATAAACACCACAAAAAATAACTATTTTCCTCTATTTCTTCTATCTTCTTCTGTCTTCTTCTTCTAATTTTTTTTTACTGGGACTCACTGTTCAAACAGAAATTAATCAACTTAAACAACTTCTGACGGTCGTCCTCATTAAAAATCCACAAGCCATAAATATCGCCCAAGACATTTTTCACAATGATCAAATTGTCATTCATCTCAATATTCATTTCCGAAATGCCACTTGCCGTATTGGGAAAGAGGCTTTTGACTGCATGGTTCGGGAGGAGCCCCAACGAGAAGTTCTCGGGCGACTGCCTGTTCAAAAGAATGAGCCCGTAGCAAAAGAGGTTTTGGAGATCGTTGGAGGTGAGAGGCCTGTCGGGGACATCGGGGGAGAAGTGGCGTAAATAAAGGGCCAAGGTGCCCTGGTACTCTGTTTTGGACCAGTCCTCGTCCTTGAACTTGTAGATGACACAGTGGGACGTAGTGTATAGGAGCTGCTTAACCTGAGCATCGTAGCGGGCGATGACGTTGAAGTTGAGCGTATTTTTGTAGAGCCCAAGGGCTTCCTGGGGTGTGATTTGTGTTTCGGACATGTTGTATATTATTAGGGAACCCGTACCTCATAAGGTTCTTTTAATATTTGAGGATGTACACCCGTACACCCGAAACATCAGTACACCAACATATTGATTAATATTTCCATCTAATTTCACCCATCCACACTACAATAAGAATAAAAAGGTTTATTGATGTACCCTAAATATACGTTTCTAGAAGGTATTGAGAGAAAGCAGCACCAAAATGACGGGGTAAACCAGCACAAAAACTTTTCAATAAAATCCGATATGGTGTAATGGCTAGCACAGTTCGCTCTCACCGAGCAGATCGGGGTTCGATTCCCCGTATCGGAGATCTTTTTTTCCACCCCAAGGCTAGCACCAGGTGTGAGCCAACGTGAAAAACGTTCAATACTCTTTTTCATTCTGAATATTAAATTTCTTATTATAATTTTATCACCCATACACTACTAATCCACCCACCAATTCACTGTACCACTGAGAAGTACCATGCACCGTAGACAGATCGCCAAATAAACACTTCTGTTATGGGTTCCACACGACCTCTAATAATATCATCAAAAATAGAAACCACCGGGTCTTCAATCCCACACAAAATCATCCCACTATACATTATCATATACTATCTTATAAGCATATCTCCACTATACAGTAATATGTCTTGATTTAGTAATGCTAGGCGTTTAGACTATTGGTGGTGGGGGTGGGGGGCCTGCACAATGGGGAGCAACCACGCGCAGGCCGCACTATAAAGCAGCCAGTTCCTCCTACACCCTCCAAATTACTACCACCACTTTTACTCCTCTTCTACTACTCTTCTAAACCATAGTATATCAAACCAATCATGTTGCGCCAATTCAATACCCTTCCAAAGCGTGTGTCTACTGTAATCTCTAAACGCACCTTTGTTTCGTCTCCCGCTAGGTTTCTTGCTGCTGGTGACAAGGTACCTTCCAGCCCTCTTTTTGAAGGGTCTCCAGGGAACGATGTGGATTTGGCTGCAGAAACTCAGGGTGGCAAATCGGTGGTTGTGGGAGTTCCAGGCGCGTTTTCGCCAGCTTGCTCGGCCTCGCACGTGCCCGGGTTCTTGAAGCATTTGAAGGCGTTCCAAGACTCGGGATTCTCCAACATTTACGTGGTGGGTGTGAATGATGCATTTGTTATGAAGGCATGGGGAGAGTCTATTGACAAAAATGGCAGCATTAAGTTTTTGGCCGATCCCAAGGGTGAGTTCTCCAAGGCCTGGGATGTGCTTTTCGATGCCTCCAAGTTTTTTGGCAACCGCCGGTCCAAGCGGTACGCTGCTTTGATTGAGGATGGAAAGGTGACTTCTGCTTTTGTGGAGCCCGATAATGTTTCTGTTGAAGTTTCTGGAGCAGAGAACGTGTTGAAGCAGTTATGAGTTTTATGAGAGCAACTTTTCATTCAGGACTCATTATCACCCAATTCAATTGCAATAACCTCTCATCCAGAACTCATTAACACCCAATTCAATTGCAACAACTTCTCATCCAGAACTCATTAACACCCAATTCAATTGCATCAACCTCCACTTACAAATGCAATAGCATGATCAACGATCTGCGTTTTGGATTACTAACTAGACTTATATATCTATAATTATATGGATATATTTATATGGATATGCACATGTATATGGATATACTTAGGTACATGTCTATGTATATATGATGGTGGCTATGCTTGATTCATGGATACAAGCTTCTAAGTCCAACGGGGGGCTTCCATCCGATTCTTCCAAATTCCCATTTGCATCTAGAAAAAATGCTGGGTCTACAGGCTGACCATCGTTCTTTTTGCTTGTCTTAGTGTGACTGGTTATGGACAATTATATCCGGTGTATATGTCCCATTTCCTGAACATCAATACTTACAATAGTGACTTGGAAGATTTCATCTCCAGCCAATATTCCGACTAGACCATATGCAGAATAGTCTATAGGCTACTGTCTTTAGTAGTCACGACTACTAGGTCTACTATTTCTTGGGTCTACTATTTCTGGGTCTACATTTACTTGGCTCTATTGTCTTATTGGTGTACCAAGATGACTCCAAGATTACTCCAAGAACTAGACTCCAAGATGACTCCAAGATGACCCCAAGAATCCTCCTGCTGTTAATGCTACTGTGGATATTGACTAATCTATTGACACCTTCTTCTCATCCATTTTTGTGAATACCGATCAATACGCAAGAGTAATAGCTATTGATGATCAAGAGCAATCTATCTAATATTCCGGGTCCACTGAAACATTGAGTATGCATGTTAACAGCTCAATGTGCTACTGTGCTACTGTGCTACTGTACCGTGCTAGTATTGTATCTCGTGGTATAGAAGTGTAGGAGTAGTGGCGTAGTGGTGTATCCAGGGAATACGGCATATATACACTGATAGCTCGGACTATTGAATTGTGACTTTCCATCTAGATGATGGTGATTACAACTGACTCTTATTATCACCATAGGTTATGAGCCATAATCACGTGACTATAACTGATTCAATATATTATCGTTTAACTCGTTTCTGGTTTCTGTAATAGATTAGAGTATATCACAGTCTAGAGTCTAGTCTAGAGTCTAGTGGGAAGTACAGTAGGTAATGGTAGGAATACTTGAGTGGTATATCACGTGATAGGTCACGTGCAATGTCACGTGTAAAAGTACTCTTCCTCCTTTCTTTTTCCATACACTGGTAACCAGGTAGTTCCCCAAATACATTAGGGTATTGAAGCTCCATAGAATTTTGACCGTTTAATATAAGCTAATAAAGATATTACAAAGCTACTCTACGACTTAGAATCACTTAAAATCTCATGTTCCTACTAAAGGCCTAATTGATATTTGTATCAATGCTTTTATTGGTGATTTAAATAATAAAACCTTTTCAATATAAGAATTAGATGTTGTGATAATAAATATTTAATAATAATTAAAACAAATTTAGATTCTTATAATTTAATTATTAAGTTAAATTTTATTATACAATTCGGGTTTAATTGCGACCAAGCTGATTGTCGGAATTTATTATTTGATTATTTATATGATCAATAAAATTAGGATATTAAATTATTCATCTACTTTTATTAAAAATTTTTAAAATATTTTATAATTCCTCATACTAAATGTTAGATTCTTGTTATAACGTTTAGTACTTAAGTTACCTTTATTCGTTGATGGATTCCCAATAAGTGGGAATCCGAGTCCCTTATATAGCTAGTGGAAACAACAATCAGAGTGGAGTAGGGTGGTTAACGCCATGTCTCGAGGTAAGATGAATCGATGAGGTCAAGTCACAGGTGAAGGTGCCATGGGTGAATCAATGGCCATTGTATCAGACAGAGAGGTTGCATAATATCCCCATAGGTAGATCCCTACCTCTGGTGGGTCTGACACTAAAGGTTTATTATTTATTTTAGAATTAATATTTTACTCTTAATGCTTTAGAAGATACCATAATAAAATCATTTCATAATACTTGTTTTATCTTCATTAAGTTCTAATTATTAATTGCTATAATTTTAATAATGAAATTATAAATAGTTAAATATGATAATGTCACATATTTTTCATCTTTAGATTTATATTTAATACAGAATTATCTTTTCTGGGGAAAATATTTAATACGGATATTAGTAAAAATAGAAGTATAAATAAATCTAAAGTATTTTAGTTTAAAAATCATTTATATTTTCCTGTTATGTTCTTTATAACGTATATTGCCTAAACTTGTATTCGTTGATGGATCCTCAAGAGAGGAACCGAGGTGGCTTATATAACTTTGAGAGAAACGTGTTACCGGAAAACTCTCCACCAGAACAATGGTAAGGATTGTTCTGGAATATTCGAAAGGAGCCATCGGAGCATTTCGTGCATAGATGGCCAAACGCCGTATCACCATTGTAACAATCGGACTGAGAGGCTTCATAATACCTTCATAGGCAGGGTCCTGCATATGGCGGATTTAACATTTAAAATTATTTAAAATATATTTTAAAGCTGTATGACAACTTAGGATGTCAAAAATATGCTTTAGCTCAAGTGAATCACTGGGGATTTTATTCCTAAATTTCAATATATTGGTGATTCTTCCCTGGAGATGTACTACTGGACTTCAGTTCAACAAGTAGTCTTGTCTAGTATGCAGTTTATTGGAGGAGGAAGTCGATGAACCAAGTGTCAGTGTTACAGCGTTTTTCAAAGCTATTCAAACCAATGCAGCAAAATGTTTCGGATCAAGAAGACAGAATGGTTCAAACCAGCGCGACAAAACGATTCAAACCAAAAATTTAAAAACTTTCGTACAGCGTTTTTCAAAAGTATTCAAACCAATGCAGCAAAATGTTTCGGATCAAGAAGACAGAATGGTTCAAACCAGCGCGACAAAACGATTCAAACCAAAAATTTAAAAACTTTCGTACAGCGTTTTTCAAAAGTATTCAAACCAATGCAGCAAAATGTTTCGGATCAAGAAGACAGAATGGTTCAAACCAGCGCGACAAAACGATTCAAACCAAAAATTTAAAAACTTTCGTACAGCGTTTTTCAAAAGTATTCAAACCAATGCAGCAAAATGTTTCGGATCAAGAAGACAGAATGGTTCAAACCAGCGCGACAAAACGATTCAAACCAAAAATTTAAAAACTTTCGTACAGCGTTTTTCAAAAGTATTCAAACCAATGCAGCAAAATGTTTCGGATCAAGAAGACAGAATGGTTCAAACCAGCGCGACAAAACGATTCAAACCAAAAATTTAAAAACTTTCGTACAGCGTTTTTCAAAAGTATTCAAACCAATGCAGCAAAATGTTTCGGATCAAGAAGACAGAATGGTTCAAACCAGCGCGACAAAACGATTCAAACCAAAAATTTAAAAACTTTCGTACAGCGTTTTTCAAAAGTATTCAAACCAATGCAGCAAAATGTTTCGGATCAAGAAGACAGAATGGTTCAAACCAGCGCAACAAAATGTTTCGTACCCCTTCGCACAGTCTTTCAAACCAAATGGACAAGTTGTTCCGTCAGTTTTGACCATTGATTGGTATTGCAGAACTCCCAAATATAGCACTCTGAAGCAATTTTCCAGATTTAAGATTTCAGATTTAAGATTTTAGAATATTCATTTCTAATAAAAGTTAGTGTGAAACATTATGCCATTTGGTTCTAAAGACTGTGCGAAAGGGGTATGACAGTGTTTTTCAAAACTATTCAAACCAGTGCGACAAAATGGTTCAAACCAGTGCAGCAAAACGATTCAAACCACACTAGCAAAATTAAACAAACCAATACAATATGAATGACTACAAAAACTCGTAACAAATTAGTTGTTGTATACAGGATATCAAGGAAACCAGTTCAGTTCAGTTCCGTCCGTTTTTCACCCTTGATTGATACTGTAAGACTTCTGTCCCAAATGTAGTACCATATGTGGCAATCCCCAGATTTAAAATTTCAGAATATCGAATTTTAATAAAATTTGGAGTGAAACATTACGCCATTTCGTTTGAAAGACTGTGCGAAGGGGTATGAAACATGTTGTCTTCTTGGTTCAGTGTTTTTTAAAACTATTCAAACCACCGCGACAAAATGTTTGAAACCACATTAGCAAAATGATTCAAACCAGCGTGACAAAATGTTTCGTACCCCTTCGCACAGTCTTTCAAACCAAATGGACAAGTTGTTGTATACAGAATAACAATAAAACCAGTTCGGTTCCGTCCGTTTTAACCCTTGATTGGTACTGCAAGACTCCCAAATATCTATATCTATTCCATTAGTATCTATCACCTCAGTATCTATTTCATCTATATGGTATACCAAGAATTGCTTGAACACAGTTCTCCGACTGAGCTAAAGAGTAGTTACTAGTCGCACGTTTCTAAGTGCATATCAATTACGCGGTGTACCACTATATCTCAGCTATACCTGTTATACAGTTGTTTCTATATACTTATTTCTATATACTTACTTCTATATACTTATTTCTATATACTTATTTCTATATACTTATTTCTATATACTTATTTCTATATACTTGTTTCTAGTACATATGAGGCAATCCTCTAGATTTAAGATTTCAGAATATTGAATTCTAATAAAAGTTGATTTAAACCATTCTGTCTTCTTGGTTTGAAACATTTTGTCATGGTGGTTTGAACCATTTTGTCGCGCTGGTTTGAATACTTTTGAAAAACACTGTACCCCTTCGCACAGTCTTTCAAACCAAATACAAGTTGTTGTATACAGGATAGCAAGGAAACCAGTTCAGTTCCATCCATTTTTCACCCTTGCTTAATACTGCAAGACTTTTTTCCCAAATGTAGTACCATATCAGGTAATCCTCCAGAATTAAGATTTCAGATATTGAATTCTAAGGAAAGTTGGTGTAAAACATTACGCCATTTGGTTTGAAAGACTGGGCGAAGGGTTACGAAACTTTTTGAATTATTGGTTTGAATCGTTTTGTCGCGTTGGTTTGAACCATATTGTCTTGTTGGTTCAAAACATTTTGTCATGCTGGTTTGAATAGTTTTGAAAAACACTGTAGTTAGTGTTAGTCACGTGACTTGTCAGTCTGTTGGTTAGTGTTAGTCACGTGACTTGTCAGTCTGTTGGTTAGTGTTAGTCACGTGACTTGTCAGTGTTAGTCAGTGTTAGTTAGTGTTAGTTAGTGTTAGTTAGTGTTAGTCACGTGATTAGTGTCTGTCACGTGGTCAGTGTTGGTCACGTGATTAGTCTTACACCATCTGTTTTTCCCCTAACTATCGCTTTGATTGTATTCTACTATTTTCCAAAGTATGCAAGAGTCTATAAATATTATCTAATTCTATAAATGTATAAGAGGGAAACACAACCAATCAGGCATTGATTTCTTCTTCCAGGCGGGGGTCGTACATGTCCTCAAGTCTGCAGATGGCCAGTTGAGCACAATCGGTGCTTTTCACCTTCAGCATCAATTCTGCCTTGTTGACAGTTTCAGCCCTCAAGTTAACCTTAGGGCAGCCCATTTTGTTGGCGGAGTACATGGTACTACAGAACACGGGCTTCAAGCACTCCTCAGGGATCTCCTCGATGGTAACGGCTCCATGGTACTTGGAGCATTTGTTTCCGCTCTTGTCGCGCTGGTTCTTGTAGCGGTCCTTCACGGGCCCGGCAGAAGCAGAAGCAGAAGAAGCAGAAGCAGAAGAAGCAGAAGCAGAAGAGGTCACTGGAGCAGCAGAAGAATCCACTGGAGCAGCAGAAGAAGCCACTGGAGCAGCAACAGAAGAAACGACTTCAGCAACTGGAGAAGGAGCAGCAGGAGCAGGAGCAGGAGCAACTTGGCCTTGGTTCTTATTGGAGTTGGAGTTGGAGTTGGAGTTGCTGTTGGTCTTTGGCTTAGGAATGTAGTTGTTTTCAAACTCATCAGGGAAGATCATTCTACCAGCCTCTGGCACCTTGACTCCCTCCTTGGGAATGTACACCGTAGGCTCATTATCGTCAGGAAACACAAAGCCATCGGCCTTCTTGGCAACTCCAGCCACAGCATTTTTGCAGGAACCACTACCAGTTGGCATGGCCAAAACAGCGGAAGCAATGAGGAACAAAGTAGCGAATTGCATTATTGTATTATGAGTGTATTATGAGTGTGGGATGAAGGTGAAGGATAAGGGTGAAGGAGAAGGGTGAAGGAGAAGGGTGAAGGAGAAGGGTGAAGGATGAAAATGATGAGTCAATGAATGGAGAGGGAATGGCTCCCTTTTATAGTAAACCTGGCTGTAGTTTCAGTTCAGTCGCATGTTCAGGTGCATGTTCAGGTGCATGTTCATGTCATGTTCTTGGCAGTTCAGGCTGTGGAGAAGGAGGCGTAGGTGTCGCAGTCGCAGTCGCAGTCGCACCAGAAGTCGCAGTCGCACCAGAAGTCACAGTCGCACCAGAAGTCACAGTTTGCACCCATAGATATTAGACATGGAATCTACTAGACTGAGTACAGGGTCCAACAATGCAACAGTGCACCTAGTATAAGGGTCTCTATATCACACTACTCCTTTTGTATAAGGTCTCTATATAACCTATTAACTGACTGGGTGAGTTCTTACTCTAGTAACTGACTAGGTTAGTGCCTACCCTATTAACTGACTGGGTGAGTTCCTACTACAAATAACCTTTCAGAATATTCCAAGACACCATTAGGTCAATGTTCCTGGGAAGTTCAATTTGATTGAAAACCCCGTTAGAAGCTTATAACCATTTCCAATATAAACTAAAGCTCAAGGTCGCAAAATAATTCTAACCATAGATATTGGTGCAAAGAGAATTGAGGCTTGGGTTGATGCAAGCGCGACATTAGACAGTTTTTTTTTTGGCACGAATTAGACAGTTTTTTCTTTGCGCGAATTAGACAATTTTTTGGATTCCTTTTGACTTGAATCACACAGTTTTTCTGATTCTTTTTGACGCGAATTAGACAGTTTTTTTGGTTTCTTTTTAACTGCGAAAAATGACTTGTGCATTGACCCACAGGAAAAGATGCGCGAGGCTTAGCTGGGCTTACATAATGGCACCTTTTTGACAGACCCCACCTTAATAGACCCACCTTTATAGACCCACCTTAATAGACCCACCTTACAGTGTTTTTCAAAACGATTCAAACCAGCGCGGCAAAACGATTCAAACAACACTAGCAAAAAGGTTCGTACCCCTTCGCACAATCTTTCCAACGAAATGGCGTAATGTTTCACACCAACTTTCATTAAAATTCAATATTCTGAAATCTTGAATCTAGAAGATTGCCCCATATGTAATACATTTGGGACAGAAGTCTTGCAGTACCAATAAAGGGTGAAAAACGGACAGAACTGAATTGGTTTCCTTGTGATCCTGTATACAACAACTTGTATTTGGTTTGAAAGACTGTGATCAGGAGTACGAAATTTTTTGAATGATTAGTTTGTTTAATTTTGCTAGTGTGGTCTGAAACATTTTATCGCGCTGGTTTGAATAATTTTGAAAAACACTGTACACTTACACCACAACGAACCACACCACAACGAAGCAAAAAATGAAGGAAAACCAAATGTAAAAAGAAAAAAAAGTAAAGAAAGGTAAAAAAAGGTAAAGAAAGGTAAAAAAAGAATAAAATGCAAAAAAAAAAAAAAAAAAAAAAAAAAAGGAAAAAAAAGAAAAAAAAAAAAAAAAAAAAAAAAGGAAAAAAAAGAAAAAAAAAAAAAAAAAAAAAAAAAAAAAAAAAAAAAAAAAACAGGTTTCGCCCATGCCACTGAGGCAAAAAAAAATATCAGAGTCAAATGTGTTGTTTTCATATGAAACTTGATGTTTCAGAGCAAGAGAATGGACCTTGTTTATAGACGCCATTTTTTTCAATGAGTCAATTACTCATTTAAGTGAATTATCAATACTTTACCTCCGTATTAAGCTTATCTCCGCTTAATATAGGTTACCTCCGCTTAATATAGGTTACCTCCGCTTAATATAGCTTATCTCCGCTTAATATAGCTTTGGTGAGGATATGATCCATTGTTTCTGATCAGGGAGAGATCTGGGTAGTGCACACCACCTGCAAAAGGTAGGTCGAACACAGTCACTATAGTAATTTTAGCCCCAGTTTCCAATTTTAAACCCATAAAATTTTTTATTTTTTATTTTTTATTTATTTTATTTATTTTTTATTTTTGTCTACTACCAAAAAAAACCAAACCCTGATGAAAAGAACCGATTTTGGACATTGACATTGTGGGGTGTACGGATGTTTAGTATGGCTCAAAAGTCTTGGTGTTTAATCACATTACTCACTTGTTTGAAACATGAGGAATCACTACAGCTCTGATGTACTGCATGTTCCATGTTGAAAAAGGTTAACAGGGTGAGTGCGTTCAGTATCCCCATGGCTTGCAGGCATAGCGCGGTAACAAGCACCTGTTCATAGGCACCTGTTCATAAGCACCTGTTCTTCATATGAACCTGTGGTTACTACAACCGCCTGGTGCCGTGAAGGTAGAGCTCCCACATATATAAGGCAGTCTCTGACCTTATCCATCTTTTAAGGAACTAAATCAAATATCATCTGTCTGGGGAATATCATCTGTCTGGGGCATACCAAAATGTCTCCAAAGACCAGACCCACCAATACTTCAATGGACACTGACAACTCTACATCTTCTTCCTCTTTTGAAGTAAACATCCCTGAAGTGTTTACATACTTCGGACTATGAGGACAGTGTCCTTCAGTCAATGTCCACTGGACATCATACCATGGTTAATCTATGGTACAGACTTTCAGAGTCCTATATGAGTATCAGAGTCCTAGTATGAGTGTCAGAGTCCTGTTTGAGTATCAGAGTCCTGTTTGAGTATCAGAGTCCTGTTTGAGTTTCAGAGTCCTATATGAGTGTCAGAGTCCTATATGAGTTTCAGAGTCCTATATGAGTTTCAGAGTCCTAAGATAAGTATCAGAGATATATGGGAATCTTGACCATATCCATCTTTTGAATAACTCAATCAAAATATCATCTGCCTGAGGTATATCAAGATGCTTCCAAGAGCCAGACCCATCAAAAGACCTCATACTGATAATATTTCATTGGACACTGATAATCCTGCATCTACTACTCCACCTGAAGTAAACACTACTTCTGAAGTAAACACTACTTCTGAAGTAAACACTACTCCTGAAGTGTTTACATATCTTGATGATACCATAAGGATTGATATATCTTGACGAGGCTATGAGGACAGTGTCCTTCGGTATGAACAGTCCACTGGACATCACATGGTTAATCTATGGTCCACCTGGTACCGCAACTATAGTTGCTGAAGATGTGTTATCTAATCTACAGACGTGTGAGTGGACAGCATTGTCACCGGGATTTGTTGTCAGTAAGAGTCAGGTTTGACCAAAGACAATATATTAACAAGTACGGTGGACAATATATTAACAAGTCCGGTGGACAATATATTAACAAGTCCGGTGGACAATATAAAAACAAGTCCGGTGCCGGAGGAAGGAGTCCGAGGAATCCAAGTATATATAGAGGGGATCCCGCTCTTGGTTGAGCGGTATGATGAGTAACCAGAATATCACGGACTCTCTAGTATAGAACTATAACACGTCTAACAATCCCTAAGAACAACAATGACTACTACCGTCCCAAGGCTTTTGGAGTTATTAAAGAACAACGACATAACCGTTCCCAACTATGACATCGTTTATTATAACGCTCAACACATACGGCATTCTTTTTGTTAGATCCACCATAGGTAGGGCACTACCTATAGGGACATTATGAAACCTACGATGTCTGATCCCAACATTTGCCACGGCAAACGCCGTATCAAGACATTCGGCCGTCTCGGCATTTCGGGCATCGGTGGTCTTCTTTCGAATATTCTAGAACAAGCCGCACCATTGTTCTAGTGGAGAGTTTTCCGGTAACACGTTTCTCTCAAAGTTATATAAGCCCCCTCGGTTCCTCTCTTGAGGAACCATCAACGAATACAAGTTTAGGCAATATACGTTATAAAGAACATAACACTTTGCTTTTTTTGGTTTTTCCCATTTCATTTTTTTTCATCTTTTTCATCTTTTCCTCCTTTTTCCCTTTTCCTTTTTCCCTTTTCCCTTTTCCCTTTTCCCATTTCCCGTTTCCCATTTCCCATTTCCCCTTGTTTTTACACATTAAAACGATTATACAGTGTTTTTCAAAACTATTCAAACCAGTGCGGCAAAACGATTCAAACCACTAGCAAAATTAAACAAACCAAAACACATAACCCCTAACAATTTGTTGTATATTGGATAACAAGGAAACCAGTTCAGTTCCGTCCGTTTTTCAGCCTTGATTGGTATTGGTATTGGTATTGGTATTGCAAGACTTCTGTCCCAAATTTAGTACCATATGGGGAAATCGTCCAGATTTAAGATTTCAAAATATTGAATTCTAATAAAAGTTTGTGTGAACCATTACGCCATTTGGTTTAAAAGACTGTGCGAAGCGAAGGGGTACGAAACTTTTTGTCTCGTTGGTTTGAAATATTTTGTCTCGTTGGTTTGAACCATTTTGTCGGGCTGGTTTGAACAGTTTTGAAAAAGAGAATGATTCAAACCAAATGGCGTAATATTTCACACCAACTTTTATTAGAAATGAATATTCTGAAACCTTAAATCTAGAGGATTGCCTCATATGTACTACATTTGGGAGTCTTGCAGTGCCAATCAAGGTTCAAAACGGACGGAACAACTTGTCCGTTTGGTTTGAAAGATTGAGCGAAGGGGTACGAAACTTTTTGTCTCGTTGGTTTGAAAGTATACAGTGTTTTTCAAAACTGTTCAAACCAGCGTGCCAAAATGTTTCGAACCAACAAGACAAAATTTTCAAACCAGCGCGACAAAATGTTTCGAACCAACAAGACAAAATGGTTCAAACCAACAAGACAGAATTATTCAAACCAAATGGCGCAATGTTTCACACCAACTTTTAATATTCTGAAATCTTCAATCTGGAGGATTGCCTCATATTTACTACATTTGGGAGTCTTGCAATACCAATCAAGGGTGAAAATTGGACGGAACTGAACTGAACTGATCTGGTTTCCTTGTGTAGATTTGAAAAGTCCATATCAGCCAGAAGTGATGGGGAATCAGGCGGCCCGTAGAGTAACCATGGTTCAAGATCGATAGGGCCCTTCCTGCTGTAGGATATGGATCTCATATAAGTGAACACTTCTCTGAAGTGTTTACTTCTGAAGTAGTGTGATTCTCATTATCACTACGAGAAGGTTTTGGTGGGTCTGGTTTTGGGGGGCATCTTGGTATGTCTCCCTCAGTAGAGATATTGGATTAGTTATCTAATAGAAGTTAGGTCGTGAAGGCCTCCTTATATATGTGGGAGTTGGCCTTCACTCGTCCTCGGTTGCTCTCGGCAACTGGAGCACCTCATATTTACTACATTTGGAAGTCTTGCAATACCAATCAAGGGTGAAAAACGGACGGAACTGAACTGAACTGATCTGGTTTCCTTGTTATCCTGTATACAACAACTTGTCCATTTGGTTTGAGAGACTATGGCGAAGGGTTACAGTTTTTTTCAAAACTATTCAAACCAGCGCGGTAGAACTATTCAAACCAGAGCGGTAGAACGATTCAAACCACACTAGCAAGATTAAACAAACCAATAATTCGAAAAGTTTCGTACACCCCTAACAAGTTGGTTGTTGTATACAGGAGAACAAAGAAACTAGTTCAGTTTTGTCCAAGACTTCTGTCCCAAATGTAGTACCATATGAGTCATTCGTTTAAGATTTCAGAATATTCAATTTTAATAAAAGTTGGTGTGAACCATTCTGTCTTCTTGGTTTGAACCATTTTGTCATGGTGGTTTGAACCATTTTGTCATGGTGGTTTGAACCATTTTGTCATGGTGGTTTGAACCATTTTGTCCCGCTGGTTTGAATAGTTTTGAAAAACACTGTACGAAACTTCTTGTCTCGTTGGTTTGAACCATTTTGTCTCCTTGGTTCGAACCATTTTGTCTCCTTGGTTCGAACCATTTTGGCGCGCTGGTTTGAATAGTTTTGAAAAACACTGTATTCAAGGCAAATGGTCACACAGGAAAATGGCCACACAATATCTCGAGTAGCAATCAACAATAGTGAGAAAGAACCGAGATAATCCGAGATTTCTTTGAAATAGTCTGGGGAATTGTCAAAGGGAATGCTAAAATTAAATGTCCACGTGGAGAAGTGTACCTTCGAATGTACGGGTGTACCTGCGGATGTACGGGTGTACACATGATCTCTCACTCTTCATACTTCTCACTCTTAAATGAACCATGTTACGCTCACTCTTCCATGAACCATGATACAGTCACGCTTCTATTGGACTATACACCAGGTTAATGTGCAGGTGGCGAAACAGACACAGGTTTTAAAAAATCACCCATTCTGGTGTTTGGTCCGTTTAGGCTCTACCCATGCAGGACAACCTAAGGATGGCTGCTTAAATCGGGACTCCGTAGAAAAAGCTCGGGCGTGGCTCCTAACCCTGACCCATGTCGATATTCCCAGGGATATGTTCCAGATTTCATATAGCCGTGCATCTGGGCCAGGTGGCCAGAAGGTTAATAAAACGTCGTCAAAGGCCACTGTATCATTGGGACCATCGGAATGGCTTGGCGACAGTTGCCGTTCTTGGATGCCGGATGCAGTACGCCTACAACTCCAAAATGGTTCGTTTCGGTACCAGACCAAAGCAGGCGGGCTTCTAATTCAAAGTGATACGTGGCGGAACCAAAATGATAATTTGGATGAGTGTTTTCGGAAACTCTTGGCGGAAATTAAGGCCTGTGTTCACTTCCTGGCTGAGGTACAGGACGTGCATAAGGCAAAATGGCGGAGATTGGCTGCAAAGGCTGATTCCCAGAGATTACAGGAGAAAAAGAGGCATGGGGAGAAGAAGAGAGCTCGGAAAAAGGCCTTTGATCTTTGATTTTTCTGTATACGATCATTATTCGTTCGTGCCACCGTCTGTACTTAAGGACTGTACTTAAGGACTGTACTTAAGGACTGTGCTTTAAGGTCTGTACGGTATGGTCTATACGGTATGGTCTGTACTTTATGGTCTGTACTTTAAGGACTGTACTTTAAGGTCTATACTTTAAGGTCTGTACTTTAAGGTCTGTGCAGTGAGGTCTGTACTTTGAGGTCTATACGGTATGGTCTGTACGGTAAGATCTATACGGTAAGGTCTGTACGGTAGGGTCTGTACTTTAAGGTCTATGTGGTAAGGTCTATGCGGTAAGGTCTATGCGGTATAGTCTGTACTTTAAGATCTACGGTAAGATCTATACGGTATAGTCTGTACTTTAAGGTCTATGTACCCTAATATGATTATACATCATATGGAAGTGAATTCAACCTTTCTTAATGGCAAGATTGACAAGAACATTTACATGAGAAAGATTCCAGGCTTTCCACAAACGCCTAAAAATGGGTCCATCGAAAAATGTGTGTTGAAACTCAACAAATCCTTATACGGTTCAAAGCTAGCGCTATTACTTTGGAACCAAGTTATAATTGGAGAAATCAGCAAGATGGGATTCAGAGAGCTACTATTGAAAGACACATTTCTGAAGAAACAAGATTTTCCTTGGAACTAATAGCATTATATGTGGATGATCTATTAGTTATTGGTAACAACTGAAATGAATAATTGGGAAAGCTTCAAATGAAGATTTGGGAAAGCTTCATATGAAAATTTGGAGAGCTTCAAATGAATAATTGGGAGAGCTTCAAAAAAAGATTTAGGAAAGCTTCAAATCAAAATTTGGGAGAGCTTCAAAGAAAGATTTAGAAGAGCTTCAAATCAAAATTTGTGAGAGCTTCAAAGAAGATTTAGAAGAGCTTCAAATGAAGATTTAGGAGAGCTTCAAGAAAAGATTTAGGAGAGCTTCAAATGAAAATTTGGGAGAGCTTCAAATCAAAATTTAGAAGAGCTTCAAAGAAAGATTTGGGAGAGCTTCAAATGAAAATTTAGAAGAGCTTCAAAGAAAGATTTAAGAGAGCTTCAAATGAAAATTTAGAAAAGCTTCAAAGAAAGATTTGGGAGAGCTTCAACTAAAAATTTGGGAGAGCTCCAATTGAAGATTTAAGAGAGCTTCAAAGAAAGATTTAAGAGAGCTTCAAAGAAGATTTAGGAGAGCTTCAAATCAAAAATTGGGAGAGCTTCAAAGAAGATTTAGGAGAGCTTCAACTAAAAATTTGGGAAAGCTTCAAAGAAAGATTGAAGGAAGCCAAGAAATTTCTTGGTATAAACATTGTGGTGGGAAACGGGTACACGAAATTACACGAAATTACACTTATGTGATGATATTGATGCTCTATTGTTGGATTGTGGACTCAATGAATGTGGTTCAAATGTTATACCAGCGGACATAAAAGGATTTGAAAAGTATACAAGTCAAAGAGATGATGAAATTTGTGATGGAAAGGAATACCGATCTATAATTGGTAAACTACTTTTTCCTGCAAATACAGTTTGTTTTGATATCAAATTCATTGTGCTGAACTCTCGACATACCCAAAAGCTCCTATGGACTAACACTTGAAAGTTGCCAAAATGTTACTTCGGTATCTTAGAGGATCATTAGTAATAGTCCATTGGATGCTACACCATGGTTAGTCTATGGTCCAAGCTGGTACCCTGACTAATGTTGCGGAACATGTGTTGTCTAATCTACACCGTGTGTGGAGAGGTCAGTCCATGTCCTGGTAAACATCAGTACCTCTACACTAATCAATATTGGTGGATCTGGTGTCGGGAGACATCTTGGTATGTCGTCCCTCACTTGATATATATTTTGGGTACTCTTCTAGAATAGTGGGGGGGGGGGGGGGGGGGGGG
>NLAO01001837.1:0-18322 GCA_002370835.1 Metschnikowia continentalis | reverse complement strand
GGGGGGGGGGGCTTGTCCATTCATATTGGGGTGACCCTTCACACGACCACAGTCACGTGACTGCCTACGGTCTTAGAGAACCAGCAGGTGCTGTTTTCTCAACAACTTATTTGTTGGATAGTTTTTTCATGTGGTCAAAATAAAAATTCAGCAGAGCTAAATAACCACATTTGAATTTGTTTGGTTCCAGAATGAGTGCTGTAAATCTAGTGTATATGCAAGGGTATCACTTAGGGATGTACGGGTGTTATATAGAGATGTACGGGTGTCACATAGAGATGCACGGGTGTAGATCTGTAATGGATAAAGGATACAATCAGTATGAAAATACTATTATTGTCTCACTACTAATTTCAATTTATTACCTGATACAGCTTAGAAAGCGCTTTAATGATTGTAATTGTGTTAAGGGGGAAGGGTATGTTGGCGGAGGTACGGATGTCCAAAAACAAGCCTTATATGCAGTCCTCTCATTATAACCATCAAACGCGACCCATTTCTCCACCAACTACCCATGTCTTTTACTGAACCAGTCACTAAAGTGGCCAAGGAATTGTTCCAGGTATCACAAGATGTGGTTAATACACAGGATATCTCTCTATATGCAGTCCGCCTGTTTCCCACTACGGCCATCCCCGAAATTTTAAGTGCTCTAGTTGTTCCATTAGAAATCCGTACACCAGAATCTCCTAATGACGATTCTATTGAAGGAAAACAAGATTTTCATGCGCAAGCAAAAGAGTTTGTTCTTTTTTCAGGGGTTCAACAATGCATTGACAAGATTTTGGAAAAACAATTTGACTCAAGTCATGAGAAATCGGGATTTCCGTCCGAAACAGGAAATGGATCCGACCCAAACGACGAATCAGGAAATATATCCGACCCAAATGATAACCCAAACAGCATGCAACCACCAAATCATAAAAAAGGTTTATCAAAAGCTCTTTCTCATCTCTTTGCATGTCTCGATTTCGTGCTTTTAGAGCTTGCTCCTGCATACGACCTGGTCAAGCGTCAGTTCTTCTTCCTTTTGGAAGGTATCAGCGACCAATTACTCCGGCAAAACCCCAAATTGTTAGCACAATTCTGGTCGTATATGGAAACCCGAAGCGAGCTCTTCCACCATCACGTGTTCAGCTCCACCAATACTGCCAACCGTATTGCCGTTTTGGGTTTCTGCAATCACGTGACTGACCTCTATTACAACCGCAATTCTTCTGCCAAATATGACTCCTACAAAAAGGATTCCTTTAGTGATAAGTTGCATGCACGTGTACGGGTTTTCCTTGCCAAACTCTTGGATTTTGAGGACCTGACGGGGCTCAATAAGCACTTTGCCACGGCGAACCGGGTATGTCACGTGCCCAATTTCTCCGAGTCAGGCTCTAAATCCGGTGATGACCAGCTCCTTGAAGATCTTCTCCGGTTGCAAAAGGTGCTTCGCAACCCGTACCTCTTCCTTAAGAATCCTGCAGATTTGGCCATTGAAGTGGACTCTATTTCGAAGTTGAACACATATTTTTTGGGTGAAGAGTCTAAATATGCCAGAATCCACCCGACCCGTGATGTATGGAACGTCAATGTTGCATCTGGAAAAGAAGATTTGGGTGAAAATGGAGTTGAACAGTCACGTGATCAAACAAACTCCGAAAACCCCGATCTTCGGTGCTTCTTTCCCGAATCTTACTGGACAAGTGCATTCGATGATTTACTCGAGTCACGTGACAAGTCGGACCCTCCTATTCTGGATAAGGAATTTGGTTTGGCTCTTTTGGACTCCTCCAAGTATAGGAGACTAGTGATTGTGCAGATTTTCTTAGTGTGCAATTTTTTCCTCAACCTCACCGATACCCGGAAAAAGGATCTCCTTTCCCGAATAGGAAGCAAGGCCAACTCGAAACACATCACGGAGGACTATGTGCCGGAACACATTGGGGTGAAGTTGAATAAGATCAAATCCGATACGTTGAGGCTGGTCCGCGTTTGGGATCACATCCTAAACTTCTTCTTGCTTGCTCTAGCGCAATCGGAAGAAAACTGGATTGGCTGGTTGATTTTCGGCAAGAAAAAAGATGGAAGTGGGCCGCTTTTGGTGAGCCACGCCAACATCAGTGCGTCCGAACTTAAACAGTGTCAGAAAAACTACGAAAATGTGTTCAAATTCAAGACAAAAAGGTATTTCAACACGCATGTGACTCCACAGCTTTCACGGCGCATGAAGACCCCAACGGGATTGGAAGGACTCCGGGTTTCAAACCTTTCGAATGATTATAAAGCGGAGATCCAGGATTTGGCGCAGAAAATCGAGCTGGAAGCCGATCCGGAAGCCAAAGCGCAATTCAACGAGGAGAGGGTTATTTTGGTCTGGAAATCAGTGAAAGGGTTAAGGAATAGCGACTGGTTAAGTTTAAATGAGGCTTTGAGTATGGGTGATTTTGGAGAAACCGAGGAGGAAAAAGAGGAGAAAAAGGAGGAAACGGATGAGGAAGAGAAGAAAGTGGAGACGAATAATGTGGAGAATTCTGCAGAGGAACCAAAAGAAGGTAACGACGTGGAGATGTCTGAAGGGAAAGAGGTGGAGGTTGCAGAAACGAATTCAGTGGTGTCTGAGAAAGAGAGTACCAAAGCTGGAGAAACTGGAGAATCTGGAGGAACTGGAAAATCTGGAGAGACTGGTGAATCTGGAGGAACTGCAAAATCTGGAGGATCTGGAGGATCTGGAGGCACTGCAAAATCTGGAGAAACTGGTGAAACTGGTGAAGCTGGTGAAACTGAAGAAACTGCAGAAACTGCTGACAATGGTGAAATTGGACAATCTGGGAAATTTAAAGAATTGAGCATGGAGTCACTCAGAGAAGAATCGTTAAAGAGAAAGCTTCTGAATCTGGAAGACCTCCAACCCCATAAAGCCCAGAAGACTGAGGATACCAAGGATGATACTGGTGCATAAATTCAAGACTAACATCCCGGCTGACAAGTACAGACTGATCTTTCCGATACGGTATGAATCATAGTCATTAAACTGTTCACTACTGCCACTACACTGTCACCAAAACAGTCACCAAAACGGTCACCAAAACTGTCACCAAAACTGTCACCAAAACTGTCACCAAAACTGTCACCAAAACTGTCACCAAAACTGTCACCAAAACTGTCACCAAAACGGTCACCAAAACTGTCAGTACAACACACGGTGATTCAGTCAGTTAAAGAGTTATAGTGGTCCAAGGCTTAAGCTTTTTTTCTAAAAAACCTAAGTCACCTTCATCCCCCACAAATCAGCACATAGTCTCTTCAAGGCTAGAAAATCCATGAGTCTGCTCCAAAGCCAAAGATTTTTCAGACTTTTCAGACGTTTCAGTTCGTCAGAGAATCCTATTTGATCCGAACTAAATCAGTCAAGCCTAAACCAAAATCATTGTTTCAGACCGTCCGAAATTTCTCAGACTAATTTAAAATTACCTTCTCCTTTAAAATTACCAGATAATTAAAATGTAAAATAATGAGGAATAATAAATTTTGATCAAAAACTGTTAATAAATTAGATTGTGTATAAAATTTACCCGAGCCTCCACCACCACTTCTCACTTTATGAGCTTCGCACGACCCTCTAAAAACACACCAGAACACCATAAAAACGCCAACCAGATCCAATTTTCCACGTCTATTACTCTAATTCTATCCTTATCCTACTCTAACTTTTTCGGCTAAAAATCAATGTCCTACCTAAATTAGGTCAGTCCTGCATATACCACCGCACCCTCATCTTCTCTCACGCGTACACCATTTCATTACTTACACTCTGTACTAAGAACATCCCTCCCAGCATATTCCTTCCTTCTAGCACCATTCACACGGTATACTTTATCCAAAAACTTTGCAAGCTATTCTCACAAAAAATCTCATCAAAACCTCGAAATTTGAGCGAAAATCCGCCAAAATTGACCCAACGATCGCCCAAATCCTCCCAATCCCCCCAAAATGGGTAAATCTAGTGTTCCTTCTGACCCCTCCTCGGATTCAGATCGACCCCGGACCCGTCTGGTGGTGTCTAGTAGTGAAATTCCGGTAAAATCGCCACTTTCTGGTCGAAAAAAGGCCAAAGGAAAGGCTGCGCACGTGACCAGCAGGAGTAAATCCCCCATAAATGATCTGCCCGATGATCTCGACCATAGGGGCAAATCCGGGGGTGTTGAAGAGTCGGAATCGCCTTTAAAGCATGTGAAAAGGAGAAGTAGTCGTGGCGGAACGCCCAAGAGGCGGAAAAAAAACTCCAAATCAGCCAAAAAAGAGCTCCTGGCCTTGGCTACAACTGTGGCTCCTTCTTTGGGGTTTCCAGAAAACCATTCGGAACTTAACCTGTCGCCAATTAAACCGGTCCGACTTCCGAAAGAGGAAAGAAGCGGTTCTTCCCAAAACGGCAAGGAAGAGCGAAGTCTGTCTCCCATAAAAGAGGAGCGCTCTTCCCGAAACGGCAAGCAGGACCGAAGCCTGTCCCCCACTAAGAAAAAAAGTGTGGCCTTTTCCGATAATGTTGTCCAAGAATGGCCCAGCTCTCCATGCAGGATGCCGGACCTCGAAAATGTCACCCCTCGAAAATCAATTTTGAAGAATATCCATTACATCGCGTCTCCTGCATATAATGACAGCCCGCTTTCTAAACCCGGATATATGCACTCCCTGCAGCCCGAAGCGTCCCTTGATTTCTGGCAACCCGGAACAATCGTCCAATTGGAGCCAAAATCTCCCGAACTTCCACGCTTGGTGGCCCAGAGTTTACAGGCGCTCAAAAGTGGTAATTTTGAGCGAAAATTCGAGGTCTACGCCTCGCTAAACCTTGTATTCAAACATAATGTCGTGCTGACAATCCACGACATTTTTGTACGGCAAGTTCCGAGGCCAGAAATCGAAGATACGGATTTTTGGAGAGACTCGGGAATTTTGGCTGGATTCGGGAAAGTTCCAGGTGCTTCTGGGTCTGAAAATGTCCCCGAAACCGTTCCAAGAGCTCTAGAGTTCTTTGCATATGCCCAACGAGACGTGCAATTACTAGAAACACGTCTTTTTGGACAAACCGAGGTAAAAATGGAAGGAGAGCATTCTAAGGCGGAAAATTCCGAACCAAACGGTGAAATTTCGGAAAAAAACCCTCAAAATGGTGAAAATTCAGGGAAAAACGAAGATATTGGAGCATCTATCTCTCCTTTTAATCCATTTGAAGCCCGTACGCTCACGCAGGCACTCAAATTCATGGCCCATTTCCTTGCCATTCCTCTGCTAAGTCAAATCCTCCCTTCCCAAACCATTCGCTGGTGCTACATCCATTGCTGTGAACTCTTGATGAAACCCAACCTCAGCAAACTGTTGGTATCGTCGTATATCTGCATGATCAAGGACTTCAACTTCCCTTCGAAGCAGAAAAGAGCAATTTTTGACCCTTCGGTACCGGAGCACGTGCTTTCCACGCTTTTAAATATGCAGAGTTTCATGTCGCTGTCACTTATCAATGAGAAGTTCATAGCCATGCGAAATCTCATTCTGAATTTCCCAGCAATCATGGCCAAAACCTTCCACCACTGGTTCCCCGGCTTGATAATGAACTTGTGTGATCTTTCGTTTGTTCTTTACTATAAAATTGTGGGTACAGGCATTGTCACGTTATTGGAAGCAGCACGCAATTTCTTGGATAGTCCAGATATATGTCAGATGACGCGGAAATTCTTGGAGAGCCCGGCGGAATCCGAGAAATCATGGGTTTCCGAGAGCTCTCTTTCTTTGGGCTCGTTTAGGGGCCAAATGACGCTAAATTTCTTAATGGAAACCCTTAAACAATTGTGTCTGGTGGGCCAATATAAGTATGCGATGGATATTTGGGTTGGAATCTCGCTTCTTTTGGGAAATTTCCAGAAATGGCCTCATTTGACGTCATGGTTTAAAATCCAGAAGTTGTGCTTTACCGAGAAATCGGTGGGTGCTAAGGAAATTGCCATTTCTTCTTGGAAGGTAGTTATATACCGGATGTGCCAGGAAATATCCCTGGATATGGCACAGGAAATTCTTCTTTCGCCGAAGAAGCCAGTGGGGCGCGATTCCAAGAATCTGGACGAAATGGATCCAAAGAAGCAATTGGATGGGTCCGTTCGGGCCAATGCAAAACTTCTAGTGGTTCCGTTTATGTGCAGTACTTCCAATATGCCCGATGAGTTAGTTTTGGGTCTCCACAATAGCTTTGTGCTGGTGCTATATACACTCCTCAACAAGCACAGCAAACATGGGGTTCGGGTAATTCAAGGAATTTGGGACCGAGTGATTCATCCGGTCATGGTGAATTTCTATTTCCGGAAACAAGCCACCCGCCATATGCAGGAATTCGGTCTGCAAGTTCTTTGTCGTCTTCTCAAGCCATCTCCACCTGATAATGAAAAGCATTTCAATGGTTTGAGGTGTCTTTGGAACGAGACCATTCCACTTGCGGAAATTAATTGTCTTAGTCCCAAATGGGTCTTTTTACGCTTTGATAAAGTGCTCAGACTTCTCTCGGTGCTTCTCCAGCTGCTGGAACTACTGCCAGAGTCCAAAATGGCGGCTCTAACGTCATTCTTGAATTCCATCAAGTTTGTCACCAAAAAAGAAGTCCTGGCATCTGATAATACCTATGATATCATTGATAATCTTCCCCAGTGCATGGAGACGTTTTTTGAGCGGCTGAAAGTCGGATATGAGGACATATTCAAGCTTTTGGTCAATCTTAACGATACTTTTGGCGCCTCTAACTTGGTGTCTGGCGAAACAAACGTGTACCAAGCAATTTTGGGCCATTGTGTAGGCCCCTGGAGTCCTCAGCAGTTGAATGCAGTGCTCAGCATGATCTTTGGGGCCATTGGCGAGAGAAAAAGCTTCCGGTTCTTCTCGATTTTGGAAAAAGTCGAGAAAAAAGTCAATCGGCCGGATATACTTGCCTTTTTGAGCGACACGTTGAACCAAAAACGGTACGCCAAGTTTTCCAATTCGGAGTTGGTTGTTTTGGGGCGGATCTTCACGAGACTTGACTCCAATTTCAATGCCATCGCCAAAAAGGTCATCCAGCATATCGTGCTTTTGAAAGCCGAGGATTTCGACGAGATGGTGGTTCGTTTGAACATTGTTTCATGGCACGTTCAGATCTTCAGTTTTTTTGTTGTTCTCATGCACAATGCGCCGTACCTGCATTTGAACCGGGCTACGGTGCAGTTGATTAAGGAACGGAGCGATTTCGGGGACATTTTCCGGCTTCTTATAGAGCATGGTTTTGATTCGGAGATTTTGGCTGTGAAAGATGTTTTGGAAAAGCACGTTTTGGGGCCAGAAACCGAGGCCACTTTATGGAATTACCTAAAGGGGCATAAAGACCGAGAATTTGTGGATGCCGTGCTTTCCGAGGGTAATTTTGAAAGAGACATAGAGGAAATTGTGAATGGTCAATGGGACCAGTTTCCCCTTTTAAAAGCAGCTCAGGAAAGAAAGAGGGCCAATGTGCAGTCTTTCGAAATCTTCGATACCCCAGAAAAGGATTCTGATGCTTCAATGCAGGAGACTACATCTATGGAGGTTTCGGAAAAAATGGAGACTGGAGAGAAGCGGAAAAATGAGAGTTTGGTTACGGGAAACAAAAGGAGAAAAGTGGAGACGGAGAAAATGGAGAAGGACGGCTCTATGCAGGCCAACAAACCCGATTCCAAGGATATGGAGTCTATGGACGTGTCTGAAGATTCTGTACAAGTCAAGGAGATGGATTCCAAAGATTCTAGTATGGAAAATGGTTCTCATAAGATCATAGAGTCCAAGGAAATGGAGTCTGGAGACTGTATGCAGGGGGATAACATGGAGTCTATAAAGTCTATGCACATGAAGAATCCTGCTGTGAGTTCTGTGAGTTCTAGGGGTTCTGCTAATGGTTCTTCCGGTTCTATTGATTCTGCTGGGGATGAAAAAAGGTCTATTTCTGAGACTCCCAAAGAAAGAGGTTTAGGGAATGATAAAGACCGTTCTTTAAGCTCAAAGAAAGAAACTACAAGTTCAGAGCGCAAAAGAAAGTCTGGCTCTGATTCTGTTAAGGGAACCACTTCCTTGAAGAATGGAAAAGAGAGTCCTTTAAAGTCAAAGAAATCTTTGAAGTCCAGGGAAAACAGTCCAATGCCAGAGTCCAGAAAAGGCTCCATGACAAGGTCTAAAAAGGAGGGCACTTTTGTGCAGTCTGGGAAAGAAAGCTCCATTTCGGACCCCAAAAAAGGCTCCAGTGGCTCCAGTGCAGGCTCCATAAGAGAGTGTTCTTCTCTGCAGTCCAAGAAAGAAAGCTCCATTTCGGACCCCAAAAAAGGCTCCAGTGGCTCCAGTGCAGGCTCCATAAGAGAGTGTTCTTCTCTGCAGTCCAAGAAAGAAAGCTCCATACCAGGTTCTTTGCAGCCCATGAAAGCTACTGAGTCCAAGAACGGAAGTAACATGTCAGAGTCTAGGCCAGGTTCTCTGGACTGTTCTCTGCAGTCCAAAAAAGGTTTCTCTGTGGAGTCCAAAAAAGGCCCCATATTAGAGTCCATGAGAAGAGACCCTATGTCAGACTCCACAAAAGAACACCCCATGTCAGAGTCTATCAGAGGAGGTTCTCTGCAGTCTATAGACTTGAAGTCAAATGGTGTGGACTCTCAATCTCCATTTCAAAAGACTCCTTTGCTGAACTTCAATTCTGAACCCAAAGCCGAACTCAATTCTGAACCCAAAGCCGAACTCAATTCTGAACCCAAAGCTAAACCCAATTTCGAACCCAAAGCTGATTCTGAAACTCAAAAAAAGACATCCCCAAGAATTTCCATGACTCACCTAAATGGCCAATCAGAAACGAGCCTCCAGAAGACCAATCCAAACTCCATCCACTTAGAAAATAACCAACAGGAGTTACACCCTGACCAATTAAAAAATGGTACGATGGTGTCTGACCAATTAAAAAATGGTATAGTGGAGACTGATAGAGTGGAGTCTCACCTGCATATACCCGGTCAATCAGAAATTGACCAATCAGAAATTGACCAATCAGAAATCGCCAAATTGGAAATGCCACAAATTGGATGTGGTAGGGAGTTGGTACGGGTACAAAAAAATAGAGAGGTGGTTGCAGGAAACTTAGACGAAGGAGAGAGAAATGGGAACCGAATGCAAAACCTTCACGCGCTCATAACTGCAATCGGAGAAGATGAGCTTGCAACCATGACGAATTCAGAAAAGTTTGCTTTGGAAACAGGAATGTTGGAGTTGATGCTCCGGATGCGAAGGTCATAGCGCTCTTTTTTTGTTCTGCTTTTTCCCGGGTTTCTGGTGTATTTTTGTCTGGTGTTGTATTGACTTGTGTGCGACCAGGCTACCTCAGCCAAAAACATCAATGCAACGAGGTCATTTTTGGTCTGATTGATCTGAAATTTGGATTGCACCATGCTGGAGCTCCAGAGAGTGTATGTACCAAATTTCAGAACTATAGCTTGTTTCTGGAGTGAGTTACGGGGGTATGTGCGTGGAAACAGGCCACCTTTACCCTAAAAAGAACCTAACCAGAACCTATTTACCCTGTTTTTGGAAGTCTTTTGGTGAATTATGAAAGAGGGTCATGAGAGATGACCGGAAAGAGACGATTAAATGCTTTACTGGGATCATATACAGGAATCAATGGCATTTGATTCTATTCAATGACATACTATAAGGCAGATAACAGCTCAGCACAGTATTTTTACTGGCAAAGAGTCTGGAGAAGAATCTAGAGAATCTGGAGAATCTGGAGAATCTGGAGAAGAATCTGAGATGTTCAAGTCTCCAGTGTGGTATTTATTAGTCGAGACGTTCTAGTGGGTCTAGTTTTTGGATTTTTGGAGGCTTGTGGAGGCTTCTTTGAGGGTTATTGAAGCCTTTTTGGAGCCTTTTTTGGAGCCTCTTTTCTTTAGAGGCTTCTTGGAGTCTTTTTATGGCTTCTGGTCGGTTTTTTGCTGCTTTTGGTGTCAGCCTCAATGAAGAAAAAAATTGAATCAGTTATTCAATAACAGGATTGCCAAAGGCTCTCCTAATACATCCGGCAGTTGGCCTTTTTTCTCAGTTGGAGCAGCAACTAGGTATATGAAAGGTGGTGATGACAATCAAAGGACCTTGGAGATGCTATTATGTTTAGAAAAGTCAGTCATTAGCACCCTCAGAATTCACAATGAAATGGTCCTGAAACCAAAAATGACTCTTCAAAGAGTTCTCCAAATGACTCTCAAATGGCTCTCCAAATGGCTCTCAAAATGGCTTTGTAAATGGAAACTTGTATTTCGTCCTACCCCCTCAAGTTTCCAGATCTCTCGCCTCAGTACAACTTGCTGCCCAATAAGAACTACTATGTGCCTTTTGACTGGTTAATGTTTGAAATCGTTAACAACAACAACAACAACAACAAGAGATACCTTGGATCTTCTAGTGCAAACGTCTCCTTGAAGATCATTGACTTGGAGAGAAATGAAGACAATATGCAGAAGTTCCAAAACATACTGGGCTATATGAAGAAACTATCGTCCATTCCCTGGGAAACCTGCATAGTCAATGGTGGTTCTGATGGTTCCTAATGGTCTCTAAATGGTTCTTAATGGTCTCTAAATGGTCCCTAATGGTCTCTAAATGGTTCTTGATGGTTCTTGATGGTCCCCAATGGTCCCTAATGGTCTTTAAATGGTCCCTGATGGTCCCTAAATTGCTCCCATCGTTGATTTCACATATTAGAGTGAAACAGACCCTACGAAGGAATATGAGTTGGAATACAGAATAGACTGGACTGTCTAATCAGCAAGGTACAGGAGTACTGTGGAAGGAGTACTGTGGAAGGAGTACTTTGGAAATCATACTCTTCTGTATGTATAGATGGTTCTGGGCGGTACTGAATGGATAAAATCCCCAGGTTGACCGAAACATCTTTCATGGAAGAGATCAACCTCCATTCATCTGGTCCTATTAATATTGCCTATGCTGCGATGCCCAAAATCCGCTTCATTCAATGTGATGAGGTGGTGATCCGGTGGTGATCCGGTGGTGATGCGGTGATGAGAATAGGTGGTGAGAATAGGTGTTCCATCTCTGGAGGAAGTGCTGAAAGATGTTCAGAAGGGATTCAAGTTCCCGAATATCATCTAGTTGCGCCGGGTGTTTGATCTCATCCGAGGCTACTCCAACTACTTCATTGGTAGTGTGTAGCCTAGAGCTGTATGCTCCGCAGATAGGACTCTTTGCCAATCCTCAGCATGGATGCCTTTGTTTGGTTACCAAGAAAGTGGATTTTTGGATTCTGGATCTCAATGGATCTCAATGGTCCCTAATGGTTCCTAATGGTTCCTAATGATACTGGTACTCAATGGTACTGGTACTCAATGTACTCAATGTACTCGATGTACTCAATGGTACTGGTACTCAATGGTACTGGTACTCAATGTACTCAATGTACTCAATGTACTCAATGTACTCAATGTACTCGATGTACTCAATGGCACTGGTACTCAATGGTACTGGTACTCAATGTACTCAATGTACTCAATGTACTCAATGTACTCAATGTACTCAATGTACTCAATGTAATCAATGTACTCAATGTACTCAATGTACTCAATGTACTCAATGTACTCAATGGTACTGATTTCACTCTATATGTATAGATGACTTATTATTGGAATTGGCTGGTTTCCTAATCACTAGCTAAACCTAATCAACCCTCAAATGACTTGATCTGCTCCTCTTAATCTCTATATTGTTAGAATTTAACAGTATCCCCCAAACTGTTAGTCTTATATTTCGAACGTATTCCTTACGTCCTATAGATTATCATGGTATGTATTGAACCTAGAATAGTCGACCTAGAATAGTCGACCTAGACTAGTGGAGGAACTCCCTGATTGATCCATGATTCAAGGGAGGAAATCCTCGCTCTTATATACACTGGGTTGATGCAACCCTGCATATACTTGAAACACAAGCACGTGATATGCCAGTGTTACCCGATTGGGCATACCTTATATCTCAGTATCCTTATAAAATCGTTTCCTACCATTCTCTTCTGTTAAGACCAACTCGTCCCGAGCGATTTAGTTGTCTAGCCTCCTCGTCATTAAATATCACGATCTAGGTACACAGAGCCCTTACCATACTTTGTTATCTAGCCGATGGAGTGCCTGAGTCTTTGTTGCTAAACAGGTGGCGTCTGCTGAGCCTTTGTTGATGAGTAGGTGACGTCTCCTTGACGCTTTGTTCATGAGCAGGTGGCGTTTGCTTGACGCTTTGTTACTAAACAGGTGGCGTCTGCTGAGTCTTTGTTGCTTAACAGGTAGCCTCTACTGACGCTTTGTTGATGAGCAGGTGGCGTCTGCTTGTGGGAAGGTCAGAGGGATGAAACGTTCTGGTGGCGGGAGGGAGAACCCACGAGCTATCTGGAACCATGAACGGATCGAAGTTTTCTGCGCTACCATATGTTAGAGTTTAAAGCAGGTCGGTGGGATATTAAAACAAAGTTATATATCAGATGTATATTCGAATCCGGTAATATGACTCAGAGGAATCCCTAAGGATCATCTAATGAGGTGAACCTGAAAGTTCTAAATACTTCCTTGCTGCTTCGGGTAACCTTTTAGGATACTCTCCTGAAACAGCTAACCTTTCGAATGTGATACACCTAATTGAATCCCATGGCTCTTTCGAATCCCATGACTCTTTCGAATCCATGGCTCTTTCGAATCCATGTCTCTTTCGAGTCCCATGCCTCTCTCAAATCCCATGTCTCTTTAGAATTCCATGGGTCTTTGGAATCACATGGCTCTTTCGAATCCATGGCTCTTTCGAATCTCATGGCTCTTTCGAATCCCATGGATCTCTCAAATCCCATGGCTCTTTCGAATCCCTATCGGTGTTCTAGATGGCGCATCCATGACTTCTTACGTATTTGGCGCCCCATACCCATGAAGTGGTTATGATTTGGGTCCGAGCTACGGCAGAGCCTGGTTATTAGAATCCCCTAACAATAATTACGTGACTCTAGCGCTCATTGGATTTTTTCTAACATATACCCATGGTCCTTGTCCATATCATACCATTTTGCAGCCGTTTTAAAAGCAGCCGGACACGACGCGCGACATCCGTACACCACCCCCATTATTATTATTATTTGATCTCCACATCCATAACTCCACCTCAAAACAGCTTCTGTCTTCTCATGGATGTCGGTGATCCCTTACAATCTGCAGAACAAGCTAGTTTACCATGATCCTTATACGCAGGTGGCCATTGTTCTAGACCATCTGAACCATACTGTACGGCTTTTGGAGACTCCCAACCGCTGGGCCCATAGACTGGCCTCAGAATATGACCTGACTTCCGCCACGTGTCCACAGTGTGGGTTTGACTTGCGGGGCTTTTACGAGGGGCACGATCTGAAGCGGAGGAGCAGTTTTGGTGATCCCCACTTTTCCCTGGACTTTTCTGACGATATTCAGAAATTCCGCTGGGACCCTGACTCCAGCATTTCCAAGTCCTCGCTTGCGCCTGCTCTGGAATACTTGGGCACGCTTGGAGGGACTCACTTTATGCACCGTGACTACTTTAAGTTGTTATCGGGGCTTAATCATGATCTCCGACTAGCTTATCCTGGAGGAATAGAGAGTTCCGAGGGTGCCGAGGGTTCCAGGGAGGTTGAGTCTCGGGGAAGACGTCTTGGTTCTTTTGGTGCTCTTGGTTCTGGTTCTTTTGGCGCTCTCGGTCCTTCTGGTGATCTCGGTCCTTCTGGTGCTCTCGGTTCGTTTGGTGCTCTCAGATTACCCGGAACCCTTGGTTTGCCTGGTAGTTCTGGGTCCCTGGGTGGTTCTAGTGTCTTTTGTGGTTCTAGTGTCTTTGGTGCATCTGGATGTCTGCTGGGGTCCGACCACCGACTACCTCTGGATCTCTTCAACCAGGGCTACTTTGCCCGGTTCTTCCAGAAAGTCCCGCCCTTTGTGCTCGGTTCTGGCGCCCATGCCCACGTCTACAAAGTGCAGCACGTGCTCCAGAATATCCCCCTCGGTCTCTTTGCTGTGAAACGTATAAACGTGGGTGACCACTCCAAGTACCTTGATCACGTGCTCAACGAAGTGTTGATTTTATACGAACTCTCCGCCAATGGTGCCACGGCAAACAACTTGATCCGGTATAATCACGTGTGGATGGAGTTGGGCGATATGCATGATTCCAGTACTTTTATTGTGCCCCCAGAAAATTCCGGCATCCAGAAACCGGCCCGGGTTCCGTATGTCTATATTCTCCAGCAGTACTGTGCAGGAGGCAACTTGGAGACCATGATCACTGATAATTTTCCCCAACAAGAACAAATGTCCGTGAGGGAACAGGTGGAAAGGGAACGAAGGAGGAGGAAGGAGAAAGGCCAGGGCTCACAACCACTCCTGAACCTTTCCTCTCTGTTATGGTTACTGGACTTGGAAATCTGGAAGTTTTTCCGTGACATTGCCAATGCGGTGAATTACCTCCATGAGAATAAAATCCTCCACCGAGACTTGAAACCGTCGAATTGTCTCTTGGAGACTGCATATAAACAACTACCATCTCCACCACCAAAAACGTTCCCTGACCTCGGGTCTCTTGATGAGTACCTCGGAAGTCTCCCCAAAGTCTTGGTGTCGGATTTTGGAGAAGGGAAATTCATCGATAAGTCCAAAAAACCGGAGATTCGCATGGGTAATACCGGCACCATTGAATTCGCCGACCCCAAATTGTGGGTCTACGATAGCGTGAAAAATTACACTCATCCGTTCACATATAGTTGTGATATTTACTCGATGGGGTTGATCATGTGCTACTTATGTGCAGGACGCAGTCCATTTTCAGCAGAGATCCAAGGTTTAGATGACCCCGAAATGGTCCGTTCGGTGATCTCGAAGTGGTACGAGAAATTGAACAAAAGGGACTTTTTTCTGTGGTTGGAACTGGATTCAGTAAGGGTCCGTGGAGAGTATACGGACTGCACACAGCGCATGGGTGCCCTAGCCTATGCCATGTTGAAAGGTGAAGCCGATTCCCAAATCGTGCTTCAAGAATTGGAAAAGATCAAGTTGGAGTTTTTGGAAAAACCAGTTTTGGAGAAAGTGAGAGGGGGTGTTAATGTCCTGTATACAAGCATCGTCCCCATTCTTAACCTAGTTTTACTAGAGCTTTTGGATTCGTTGCATGGTTCTTACGTCTGGAAAGTCCTTAAGGTGGTGAACCTTGCGGGGCTAGTTTGGGCCCGGGATTCCAATGCCATGGTGTACCTCCTAGCAGTTGTGCTATGTGCAGGCAGCGCTCATATGATATGGAATCATCAAACCAACTCAACGTGGCCACTGGAATGATGTGCTGGTAATCTAGAATATTTTCTAGCTGTACTGGCTTTACCAGTTGTCGCCCTGGCTGATATGGTATTGTACTGCATATAGTACAATGACTCGACTCAAGACAGAGCGCTGATCCAAGTCCTGTTCAACTTTTTCCACATGGAATTTGTTCCTCCCATTTCCCTCTCCAAATCTTCATTTTCGGAAATCTTCATTATATCATGGTCAGATTCAAGGATTGACCAGAAGTTCATTTCCATACACTGTATTCGCACTTTTGTCACATTTTGCACCCATTATCACATAACTTCATAAAAACACCAGTCAATTTAAACCAAAAAATCATATAAACCAGTAAATTGAGTATCTACCAGTAAATCCCACACATGCACCAAAAAACATCAACGCACGAGTAAATCCTTAGATCTGTCAATCATGGTCACTGCCTCGCGATATATGCGGATAGCTTGTTATTCGAGGGGCCCGAGACAGAGAGACAGAGAGACAGAGAGACAGAGAGACAGAGAGACAGAGAGAGAGAGACAGAGAGACAAAGAGACAGAGAGACAGAGAGACAGAGAGACAGAGAGAGAGAGAGACAGACATAAACAGCTAGTATGCCAAAATTTTAATCTCGCCAGAGTACCATGGTTTGGATTCACCAGTGCCTTTGGCTCCACAGTCTGCGTCAAGCAAAAGATCAAGTTGCTAGAGCATTTCCTCAAGTGACATGACTTGAAAGCAGGTTCATGAATAGAGAGAGAGAGAGAGCGTTGAAGGTCTCAAAGGGCGGACTTAAAAAACATAAAACTGAAAACGTAGCGGATGGTGGAATTTCTTTGAGAAGAAGAAGACCGAGCAGCGTAGTTGACCTACTACAGATCGGAAGTCATCCAGCCATCTTTAATGGAACAAGTCATGCAGCCATTTTTGATAAAACAAGTCATCCAGCCAATTATCAATAAGACAAGTCATGCAGCCATTTTTGATAAAACAAGTCATCCAGCCAATTATCAATAAGTCAAGTCATCCAGCCATTTTCAATGGACAAGTCATCCAGTCATTTACAATGGACAAGTCATCCAGTCATTTACAATGGACAAGTCATCCAGTCATTTACAATGGACAAGTCATCCAGCCATTTACAATGGAACAAGTAATCAGGACAAGATCCCCATCCGCATCAAAAACAAGGAACCCTCCAAGTGCAATGGCACGAAGATCTACCCAGACAACATAGGAAGAAGAGGCGAGGCTACACCTCCACATGCACGTGCAGCATACGAGTCGTTGTCATCGAATTATATCCAAACCCACAAGAGGAGATCTAATACAACTATCACGGCCAAACAAGACATGGTGGTGATTGACGTACACTCCAACAAAAAGACTTGTCACATAAATTCTTGGCCCACTTGTTCACCACTATGGATAAGTGCAAGACTTTTATCCTGGCTCGAGATAGAAAAGATTGTTTAGATTTGGTTGAGTTCTGTCGCCTGTATTACTGTACCACTGTACCACTGTACCACTATACCAGTGTACTAATGTACACTATACCACTATACTAATATACACTATACCACTATACCACTATACTAATATACACTATACCACTATACCACTATACTAATATACACTATACCACTATACCAGTGTAATAATGTACACTATACCAGTGTATTAATGTACACTATACCAGTGTATTAATGTATACCACTATACCAGTGTACTAATGTATACCACTATACAGTGTTTTTTAAAACTATTCAAACCAGTGCGACAAAATGTTTCAAACCAGTGCGACAAAATGTTTCAAACTAGCCCGACAAAATGTTTCATACCCCTTTGCACAGTCTTTCAAACCAAATGGCGTAATGTTTCACACCAACTTTTATTAGAAATGAACATTCTGAAATTTGAAATCTGGACGATTAAATCTGGACGATTAAATCTGGACGATTAAATCTGGACGATTAAATCTGGACGATTAAATCTGGACGATTGCCTCGTATGTACCATATTTGGGACAAAAGTCTTGCAGTAGCAATCAAGGGTTAAAAACGGACGGAACAACTTGTCCATTTGGTTTGAAAGACTGTGCGAAGGGGTACGAAACTTTTTTGTTACGCTGGTTTGAAACATTTTATCTTCTTGGTTCGAAACATTTTGGCGCGCTGGTTTGAATAGATTTGAAAAACACTGTACTAGTGTACTAATGTATACCACTATACTAGTGTACTAATGTATACCACTATACCAGTATACTAATGTACACTATACCACTATAAGAAAGTGACATTTCGACCGGGACCCATGACAAGGATGACCAGGAAGAACACGGAAAAGGTTCCAGAAAAACCTGTCTTGATTCTAATCACTGACAGATAGTCTAGTCTAGTCTATATAAGTCGCACAAGACAGGTATTGAAAAGGAATGAACACTACTGTACTAGAATTGTTAACACTCTTGAGAAGATATAAAATAGGTGTTCCAGTCTATGCGAGTGTTTATGGACATTCTCAACAAAATCTTCACCCACCTCGAACCTCGTCCAAAACTTCGGTCTGGTAAAGGTTCAACTTGCATATCCCAGTGTATTAATATATACTAAAACATATGTTGAAAGATTCTTACTGTGTCCTAGGAAAGCAGTATAATGCCTTTCTTATAGCTTATCTATTTGCTACATGGAGTGAATGATTATAGATAACCTTAAGCAATTGGAGGGTCCTATTTAATCATAAATATTTGAATTTCAGAGCAGTTTCTTTACTTTTGTTGATTAGTTTTTGTGGTTATCCCAAAAAATTTACTTTCGGTTGCGGCCATACCAAGTGGAGCACACTGTTTTCTACCCGTGCGAATTTTCGCATACATTAGATATCCAATAGATATCCCCGCGCGGACAAGACAATCCTTGGACAAAAAGTCC